>JAVIAB010000046.1:58326999-58361999 GCA_032433765.1 Megaustenia siamemsis
TGTACTTGAGTGAGGCTGTTCCTATATTTATTTTAATTGTATACTTGAATGAGACTGTCCCTATAGTTCTTCTAATTGTGTAATTGTACTTGAATGAGACTTTACCTACATCCCTGTAATGGTGTAATTGTACATAAGTGAGACTGTACCAACATCCCTTCTAATTGGTCTTGTTAAATGATACCACATAAGCAAACATGTGGTCAAATGAGAGAAGCGGAACATGTAGACAAGTTGCATAGAAGCCCACACAACAGTAAAACATGGACGATGAACCGGTAAGATGGAAGCGACAGGGACATGAGTATAGCACCGTTAGAAACGATAAATATCAAACCCTTAGGGACTGAGAGGACAACTAGACTATTCACAAGTATGATTTTTTTTTTTTTTTACTCGGTTCAATCCTTTAATCAATAGATATATGTTATTTACAAACAAATAAACAACAACAAAAAAATACAGAGGCAGTCTACAACAAACATACTAACATTAGGCAAATAAAGTATTTCTAGTGTGTACTTCCATACAATCAGTTAATACATTATGACTTTACATACATCTCTGGTTTCCTCAGCTCATTTTGTCTGTGACAGGTGCAAATGTAAAATAGAGAATATTATCATTCTAATAGCTAAACTATAAAGTTTAATTAAAATGTCAAACTTAGTCACGTTCTAATTTCATTACATTGGGTTGCTATCTCTTCTAATCTTGTGCACTTGGCTCACTATTTAACAGTCACATTGCTGTCTTGTCCACATTTGACAAAAACACTAAAAAGGTTTGTTGCTGTGTGTTGTTAACAAAAAAATCTATAAACAGACTATGCAAGTGACAGCAACAATCTCAATTATTGACCCAGTGAGTAAGTCTATAAGTAAGTAAGTAAAGTACCCCCGTCACGCCAAGTGGCGTATAGGGAAATATGGTGTTAGTGACCCGTCACGCCAAGTGGCGTATAGGGAAATATGGTGTTAGTGACCCGTCACGCCAAGTGGCGTATAGGGAAATATGGTGTTAGTGACCCGTCACGCCACCCCTATATTTTACAGACCTTCAGCACATGATTTTTTGGGTAATGTGGTCGGTATTACGCCCGTGCTGCTTTACTTTCCCAGAAAAATCCGGTACCCATTTAAGGCTGGGTGAACCCGGAGCCGTCGGTTGGGATCGAACCCTACCCCTTGTCCGTAGTAGTCCAGTTCACTAACCACTGAGCTATCGCGGCTCCCACTAATTTTTAGGGAATTAGTAAAACCCAGGTGTCCTCGCCAGGGTACGAACCCCGGCTGTTGCCGTGGTAAGCCAACCGCCTATCGATTGCGCTAACCGGACACCCGGTAGGCCTATAGGGCATAAAATAATATACCAGTGTTGTTAGACATCACTTGACATAGTTATTGGCAGTGAGGATCAGTTTAGGGATAATATTCAATCAAATACACTAGCTTTGTGACATGACAGTAAGTTACCCTTGGACAACATCCCATTTAAGAAAGTAGTAAATGGTTCGATGCAAATCTATAATTGTTGAGTAGAGTGAATATGCTCTACCTTAGAGATACAGTGAACAGGGTTTACCTTTACAGTTTTCAACAAATAACTGATTAAACAGACTAGAATTTTTATGGAACCTCGATGGCTGAGTGGTTAGTGTGCTCGCTTCCTAACCAGAACCAGGTTCAGAAGTATGTTGGGGTATGGATCAAAGGTATGCAATTTTTATTATCAATGAAAACGGCACTCTAAATGATGATGTCACAGTTAACGTTGATGCATCGTGAGGAAAAATACAATTATCATCGCCATTATCATCAACTACCATGCCTGTTGGTGTAGGTGATCATGTCCCTCCATAACTTTCTATATCTACAGCTGTTTATCTCTTTTGTTGTTGATGTCCACACTAAACCATTCCCTTAAAGTATTATTTATTTTTTTTAGTTCTGTCTGTTCTATCTCTTCTTCCCTCATTTTGCAAAAGTTGGTTCAATATATTCCGGCGCTTCAGAAATGACAATTACCTCCCCTTGAAGATTACTCCTCCTTGACGATTACTTCCACTTGATGATTACTTTCCCTTGATGATTACTTCCCCTTGATTATTACTTCCCCTTAACAATTACTTCCTCTTGATAATTACTTCCCCTTGATGATTACTTCCCGTTGATGTCTAGCCTCAAATCAAATCCGTGTCGCCGTTCACAATAAAATCATCATCATCGTGTGCCATACCGTTTGGCCTAAGCGATTTTGCCCTTCCACAATTATCTATCCACTCTGCATCGTATCAATTCTGTTGACTGTTTTCCATGCCATGACACCAAGCTATCCAGTATCTTCTCTCTTTGTCGTCCCGATCTCTCTTTCCCTGTATTTTGCCAGTTGTAACCAAGTATTCCAACTTTCCTCTTCTCATGATGCGCTTGAAAAATGTTGATTGTTTATTTCTTATACTTTTTAGAAGCTCCTTTTTTGTGTTGGCTTCTTTGAGAATTTCTTGGTAATTTTGAGCTGTCCAGGGAACTTTCAACATTCTTCTGAGAAATCCCATCTCTATGGCCTCTAATCGTCTTTTCCTTTGTTTGTCTACTGTCCATGATTGACTTCCAAGAAGAGATTCTATACCAGACAAAATATATATGATGAGATAGAAATAACCCCGTGGTAGGCCCAGAGTAAAATGGACTGACAACATCCGAGAAACGCTACAACAACATCAATTGACAACGGTTGAGGCTGCAAGAATGGCTAGAAATAACCGTTTGTACCTCCCTTGACACCCAAGAGGGTATAAGAGAGAGAGAGAGAGAGAGAGAGAGAGAGAGAGAGAGAGAGAGAGAGAAAGTGAGAGAGAGAGAGAGAGAGACTGACTATCTGTGAAGGAGAAAAGTATCAATTTAAAAGAATATTGATCATTCTGTTTAAATGTCTGTTTCAGGGCCATCCAGGACCTAGAGGTGTGCCAGGACCCCCTGGAGCCCCCGTAAGTTTTCTTATTCAAAGACTAATCCTGTGCCGCCTATATTCTTGTTTCCTTGACATATCCATATCATCTGCCTCAAATATAGACAACTTAAATAAAGTCTAAACAACATTCTCAATAATTTAAGTTTGTAATCGCTTTGTTAAAAGTTACAACAAAAGTTACATAAAAAATAACCAAATTTAAAGAAAAGTTGCAAGAAAAGTTACATAAAAAATAACCAAATTAAAAGAAAAGTTGCAAGAAAAGTTACATAAAAAATAACCAAATTTAAAAGAAAAGTTGCAAGAAAAGTTACATAAAAAAATAACCAAATTTAAAAGAAAAGTTGCAAGAAAAGTTACATAAAAAAATAACCAAATTTAAAAGAAAAGTTGCAAGAAAAGTTACATAAAAAATAACCAAATTTAAAAGAAAAGTTGCAAGAAAAGTTACAAGAAAAGTAACCAAATTTAAAAGAAAAGTTGCAAGAAAAGATATATGATGGTGATGGTGATGATTGTGATGATAATGTTGATGGTGATGGTGATATTATTGATATATATGGTATATGGCATATGCTACATGATACATGCTGTATGATACATATGCTATGTGATATATATGCTATTAACTATATGGCCTGCCAAGAAAGGAAACATAAAACACAATTGATTCATTTCAGGGTCAGCCAGGATATCAAGGTGCCCGCGGTGAAGCTGGTGAATCTGGACCTCCGGTAGGTCATCGTCATCATCGCTACTTTCTTCATCTTCCTTCTCATCGTCATGTTTATAATTTCAACAAGACAACTCGTTGTTCTCGACAACTCATCCCATATGAACATTAATTTCTCCAACATATTTTCCAACAACATTGTATTCACAAATAAAAGAATGAAGTTTATCAACACATGTGCTCCTACCGTGCTTTACTTGATTTCCTCCAGCTTTACTACACTTTAGCGCCAACAGAAAATCAAATGTTAACTCTTTGCCTACCTAGTAACGCCCTCACCGTATCATTTCTTTTGTCTGTCGCTTCCCAGTAACGCTCTCACCATATCATTTCTTTTGTCTTTCGCTTCCCAGTAACGCTCACACCGGATCATGTCTTTTGTCTTTCGCTTCCCAGTAACGCTCTCACCGTATCATTTCTTTTGTCTTTCGCTTCCCAGTAACGCTCTCACCGTATCATTTCTTTTGTCTTTCGCTTCCCAATAACGCTCTCACCGGATCATTTCTTTTGTCTTTCGCTTCCCAATAACGCTCTCACCGGATCATTTCTTTTTCTTTCGCTTCCCAGTAACGCTCTCACCGGATCATTTCTTTTGTCTTTCGCTAACGCTCTCACATCATTTCTTTTGTCTTTCGCTTCCCAATAACGCTCACACCGGATCATTTATGTTGTCTTTCGTTTAATTAGATAGAGAGATTTGCATTTGAAGATATATGTTAACATCTTTATCATCAACATATTCTTCAATATAACACCTCCATCAACACATTCAATATAACACCTCCATCAGCACATTCAATATAACACCTCCATCAGCACATTCAATATAAAACCTCCATCAGCACATTCAATATAACACCTCCATCAGCACATTCACTATAACACCTCCATCAGCACATTCAATATAACACCTCCATCAGCACATTCAATATAACACCTCCATCAGCACATTCAATATAACACCTACATCAACACACTCAATATAACACCTCCATCAGCACATTCAATATAACACCTCCTTCAGCACATTCAATATAACACCTCCATCAGCACATTCGATATAACACCTCCATCAGCACATTCAATATAACACCTCCATGAACACATTCATTATAACACCTCCATCAGCACATTCAATATAACACCTCTATCAGCACATTTAATATAACACCTCCATCAACACATTCATGTGGATTTGAAACCAGAGCTAACATGTAAATGTGAAAGCTGGAAGTCCATTCAGACCTTAGATAGGAAATTAAATGTCTTTGAAACAAAATATCTTGATAAGATCTCAAACAAGCTGGAATGAATACATTTCAAATGAACAGGTAAGAGACAATTCAAAACAAGAATACGTCTCGAGCTTTATAAGATGAAGGCGTTGTAAATACATCGGTCATGTGCCGAGGATGAATGAAGATAGACTTCCCCGTCATTTGTTCACGTGGAAAACATCAGGTAAAAGAAAACAAGGCAGACAAAGAGAATTGCTACGCAGAATAATTATTAGGGAAGACTCAATCATGGAACTAAGAAACAATCATCAAGAACTACAAGAACTAGCAGCAAATCGTCAATCATGGATAACTATGACTTTCGCCCTGAGTGCCATCTTCCGTTCGATAGGAAGATGAATGAATGAATGAATGAATATATATGCCATCAAACATCAACTTAATTAACAGCAGCCTTCTACATACGAAATCAAATAAATAATAATAATAATATTGCAATATCGGCGTTGCCACGATGAGAGTCTTCACTACAATTGTGGTGTTGTCAGCATAGACGTCTTTACCTTGATGAATTGTAGCAGCAGCGGAAGACTGACACCCCCCCCCCTTTCCCCCCCTAAACATCTCCGCCAGCGAGAATTTGACTCCTGGCATGTTCAACCAAGCTGGACATATGTGGGTAGCTGTGAGGTAAAGCTTAGGATCCAAACCTCACATGACTGCAAGTAGAGACAACCCTGTGGTTGGTGCAGCCCTGAGCAAGCTGAACAACTTTGGCGCCCTTTTCAGCAGATTTAAAAAAAATTATTTTCACTTCTTCTATTTTTGGAACATCCATGATGGCACACATGGCTTGCCCCGGGCATCTGCCCGTGTTGCCGGCCTGTACGATGGGAAATCTTCCACACAACAAACTGGCACCTCAAACACCACATGGAACAGTTGGGACAGAAATAATGCCCGATATAGATCAGATTTGGGGATCACGTGATCAGGGGCTGAGAAGTGTGGCTGTTACCTTATACAGACCCCACACAAATGTGCCAGGCGTCAGGCACTGACTCCAGTGTAGCCTAGAAAGACTCTATAATAAATATATTTGTATTGTTCTATTGTCAATGGCAAAGAAGGAAACAGATGAAGATGAAAGAAGAAGAAATAGGAAGAATAAATCTTCATTGTGTGTTAACATATGAACGTTTCTCTCTCTCAGGGAACTACTGGTTCTCGTGGGCCACCTGGACCACCTGGCCCACCTGGCCCAGAGGTAGGTTGTTGGTGGCTTGTCGTCATCATCATTGATATCATCACCATCATCATTGCTGTATTCAGTTTCTTCAACATAAATATCTTTACCTTCTTTGTCTTTATTTGAATTGTATTCTCCTCTTTATATGTCTCATTGTCTTCTTTATATCTCTCATTGTCTTCTTTAGATCTCTCATTGTCTTCTTTATATCTCTCACTGTCTTCTTTAGATCTCTCATTGTCTTCTTTAGATCTCTCATTGTCTTCTTTATATTTCTCATTGTCTTATTCATATCTCTCATTCGATGCTTGAAGCGACACTATCCAGAAGTCTCCGAACACTTCTGGATAGGCGGCCGAGCACATATGGGTGAAAACTCACGTGCAAAGATGCCGATTCAACTCTCGTAATTTACTATTACCTTTGCCTATTCACAACTACAGTAGTTTATTTTGTAATTAATATCATTATTTCCGGTATCCTTAACCTCTTCTCTATTCTCATCTTTATCATTGTCGTTGGTATCATTTCTAAAAATACTTTCAGGATTTGTCACATCATTCATTATTTATCACACTCACCATTAGATCTACATATTTATAGCTTTCGTTAACAATCTTATCGTTATTGAACATGCCATTATCAACCCATTTCTGATCACAGTTATTGTTGTAATTGAACCTGCCATTATCAACCCATTTCTGATCACAGTTATTGTTGTAATTGAACCTGCCATTATCAACCCATTTCTGATCACAGTTATTGTTGTAATTGAACCTGCCATTATCAACCCATTTCTGATCACAGTTATTGTTGTAATTGAACCTGCCATTATCAACCCATTTCTGTTCACAGTTATTGTTGTAATTGAACCTGCCATTATCAACCCATTTCTGATCACAGTTATTGTTGTAATTGAACCTGCCATTATCAACCCATTTCTGATCACAGTTATTGTTGTAATTGAACCTGCCATTATCAACCCATTTCTGATCACAGTTATTGTTGTAATTGAACCTGCCATTATCAACCCATTTCTGATCACAGTTATTGTTGTAATTGAACCTGCCATTATCAACCCATTTTTCACAGTTATTGTTGTATTGAACCTGCCATTATCAACCCATTTAGCATCACAGTTGTTGTTTTTTAACCTGCCATTATCAACCCATTTTTGCACCACCATTGTGTTTTTGAACCTGCCATTATCAACCCATTTTGCATAACCGTTGTTGTTTCTTTTAACCTGCCATTATCAACCCATTTTGCATCAATGTCGTAATTGTTGAATCTACCACTATCAACCCATTTTGCAGCACCGTTGTTATTATTGAATCTACCACTGTCAGCCAATTTTGTATCAATGTTGTTGTTTTTGAATCTACCACTATCAACCCATTTTGTATCAATGTTGTTGTTGTTGAATCTACCACTGTCAGCCAATTTTGTATCAATGTTGTTGTTGTTGAATCTACCACTGTCAACCCATTTTGTATCAATGCTGTTGTTTTTGAATCTACCACTGTCAACCCATTTTGTATCAATGCTGTTGTTGTTGAATCTACCACTATCAACCCATTTTGCATCAATGTTGTTGTTGAATCTACCACTGTCAACCCATTTTGCATCATTGTTGTTGCTGAATCTACCACTGTCAACCCATTTTGCATCAATGTTGTTGTTGTTGTTGAATCTACCACTGTCAACCCATTTTGTATCAATGGTGTTGTTGTTGAATCTGCCACTGTCAACCCATTTTGCATCAATGTTGTTGTTGTTGTTGTTGAATCTACCACTATCAACCTATTTTGCATCATTATTGTTGTTGAATCTACCACTGTCAACCCATTTTGTATCAATGTTGTTATTGTTGAATCTACCACTATCAACCCATTTTGTATCAATGTTGTTATTGTTGAAGCTACCATTCCCAACCCATTTTGTATCAATGTTGTTGAATCTAGCACTATCAACCCATTTTGTATCAATGTTGTTATTGTTGAATCTACCACTATCAACCCATTTTGTATCAATGTTGTTATTGTTGAATCTACCACTATCAACCCATTTTGTATCAATGTTGTTATTGTTGAATCTACACTAACCCCATTTTGCATCAATGTTGTTGAATCTGCCACTATCAACCATTTTGTATCAGTGTTGTTGAATCTACCACTATCAACCCATTTTGTATCAGTGTTGTTGAATCTACCACTATCAACCCATTTTGTATCAATGTTGTTGAATCTACCACTATCAACCATTTTGTATCAATGTTGTCGAATCTACCACTATCAACCCATTTTGTATTAGTGTTGTTGAATCTACCACTACAACCCATTTTGGGATAAATGTTGTTGAATCTACCACTATCAACCCATTTTGGGATCAATGTTGTTGAATCTACCACTATCAACCCATTTTGGATCAATGTTGTTGAATCTACCACTATCAACCCATTTGAATCAATGTTGTTGAATATACCACTATCAACCCATTTTGGGATCAATGTTGTTGAATCTACCACTATCAACCCATTTTGGGATCAATGTTGTTGAATATACACTATCAACCCATAAACGTTGTTGTTGATCTTGTCAAACAGGGAGACGAAGGTCTACCTGGAGAATCCGGACCGCCAGGACCTGCCGGACCTGCTGTAAGTTCTCCATTTTCTCTTGTTCATGTCACCAAGGGAGGTTATTATCTCTTAAGTTTTCTTTGTCTTTATAAATTAGCACTTTTCCGCCGATTATCTCCCTTCTTATAACATGGCTTTGACCGTGTGTTTTGTTCATTCAGTTATTTGAGACAGCCATTTTAATACTTTTCATGCGAGTCTTTCTCCCATGACAATTTAAATGCCAACAAATATATTATTTATATTTTGTTTGATAGTTCTTACTCTCTTATTTATTTAATCACTCTCTCATTAAAAATATGAAAGATATGCCTTAGTTCGAAAAAGAGTTAAAATGCTGATCAAAGAAGCTAAGCAAAGGAATTGGACAGAATTCGGACAAAACATGAGCAGGGACTTCAAGACAGCCACAAGAGATTTCTACAAAGCAGTAAAAGCCACAAGAGTGAGAAAAGAAAACCATGATCCTACTGAGCTGATAAATGACAAAGACGGACAACCAATATCAAACAACCAATGTATGCAACAGAGATGGAAAGAATATTTTGAAGACCTGTTAAACATACCAACTACCAACAAGACAACAAAAACCACACTAGAACTCACAAATACTGAACCCAACATCATGAAAGAGGAAATAGAAGAAGTAATCAAATATGCACCAAGAAACAAAGCACCAGGGATAGATAACATTCCAATAGAAATAATAGCAGCAGCGGGAGAAACAGGAATGCAATGGCTGCACAGAATATTTAATGCAGCATGGCACCAACAACAAGCCCAGAAGACTGGCAACAGGCAATCATCATACCAATATGGAAAAAGAAAGGTAGCAAAAGAGACTGCAATCAATATAGAGGTATAACTCTGCTCAGCCATGTAGGAAAGCTATACGCCAAAATCTTGGAAAAAAGACTGAGACCAATAATAGAACTACAGTTAAGCGATTCTCAAATGGGTTCCGAAAAAACAGAGGATGTACCGACGCACTATTCACACTAAAACAGCTTGCAGAAAAACGACAGAACACAACCAAAACTTATACATAGCCTTCATTGACCAGGAAAAAGCATTCGACAGAGTAAACAGAGAACAACTGTGGGAGATACTAACAACATACGGAGTAAGCCAACATCTAACCAACATTATTAAAAGTCTCTACGCCAACAGCAGCTGCAGGGTCAGAACAGCAACAGGCTACACAGACCACTTCGAAGTTAGATCAGGTGTAAGACAGGGGTGCGTACTATCCCCCTACTGTTTATTACATACATGGACCATATATGCAAGCTAGCCAACCCATCAGAGACAGAGGAGATCAACGAGCTTCTATTTGCAGACGACCAGGCACTAATACATGAAACAATAGAAGACCTACAAGAACACTTAAACAAACTCAACATCTTAGGAACAAAATACAACATGAAAATCAACATCAACAAAACAGAAGTCATGAATGTCGCCAAAAATAGACAGAACATCAACATAACTATAGAAGGCAGACAACTAAAACAAGTAGAGGAATTCAAATACCTAGGAAGTCTAATGACAAACGACAATTCCCAAACAGCAGAGATAGAATCAAGATGCAACAAAGCTTGTCAAATCATCGGACAGTTATCACCACTATTGTCCAACAAGGAAATAACTCTGGAGGCAAAACGAGCACTATACAATACAATCTTCATTCCAACGTTGTGCTACCAATGCCAGACCTGGACTCTAGATGCAAGAACAATAAGGAAAATAACCTCTACAGAGATGAAATGTGTTAGACGAATGACAGGAAACAGTCTGAGAGATAAGATCAGAAATGTAGAACTGAGAAAAAAGCTAGGAATAGCCCAGCCATAGAATATATAAGGAAACAACAGATAAAATGGTTCGGCCACGTGACAAGGCAGAAAGAACAAAACACAACACAACGAGCCTTCAACAAACGTTGTGAGAACAACAGACCCAAGGGTCGACCACGAAAAAGATGGATCGATGGAATATTAGAAGCACTAGGAAACATAACAGCAGCAGAGGCGAACAGAAGAGCAAAAGACCGCAAATTATATCTCCCCTCGACGCTGAAAGGCAGATGAGGAAGGAAAGAAGAAGAAGAAGACTCTCTCATTCTCTTTATAATTCTGACACCTTTAATGTTATTTAAATTGTCTTATCTAGATTATGTAAATGAATATATACATGTATTGTTATCATCATGTGCCATACCGGTTGGTGTAGGCGATCACGTACTTCCACAATTCTCTATCCACAGTGCATCGTATCAGTTTTGTTGTTGACTGTTTTCCATGACACCAAGCAATATAGTAACTTCTCTCTTTGTCGTCCGCCAACTCCCTTTCTCTATATTTTGCCAGTTGTAACCAAGTATTCCACCTTTTCTCTTCTCATGATGTGCCTGAAAAATGTTGATTGCTTCTTTCTGATCTTGGTCTCTTTAGCTGTCCAGGGAACATTCACCATTATTCTGAGAAATCCAATCTCTGTGGCCTCTAATCATCTTTTCATTTGTTTGTCTACTGTCCATGATTCGCTTCCATAGGTCAGAATTGGTTCTATATAGCACCGATGAACTCTCTTGCTCACTTCTATTGACATCGATTTGTTGCATAAGACGTTTTCATTTTCTGAAATGCTATTTTGGCCTGAGCTATTCTGCTGTTTATTTCTATGGCACATCTTCCATCTGATGTTATTGTGCCCAAGTATTTGACGCTCTGCACTTGTTTCACATTTGTCCTGTTTATTTTTATGCTGCATGATGGTGATGATTGTTTCTTTGATATGACCATTACTTGTTTTCTTACTATTCAGACTGAGACCTTTCTTGTTGCTTGTGCGTATACACGCACACACATATATATGTAACTATATAACTAAATGTGGTATAAACAGGCTAGATATTTACAAATATCACTTTTTGTACAAATCCATTACACAAAAGCTCATCAAAAACTCACTCAAATCCTAAAGCTCATCAAAAACCCACTCAAATCCTAAAGCTCATCAAAAACTCACTCAAATCCTAAAGCTCATCAAAATCCCACTCAAATCCTAAAGCTCATCAAAAACTCACTCAAATCCTAAAGCTCATCAAAAACCCACTCAAATCCTAAAGCTCATCAAAAACCCACTCAAATCCTAAAGCTCATCAAAAACTCACTCAAATCCTAAAGCTCATCAAAAACTCACTCAAATCCTAAAGCTCATCAAAAACCCACTCAAATCCTAAAGCTCATCAAAAACTCACTCAAATCCTAAAGCTCATCAAAAACCCACTCAAATCCTAAAGCTCATCAAAAACCCACTCAAATCCTAAAGCTCATAGAGGACTGGTTGGTCTCAAGACATGACGCCAGCCTCGAGACAGAGAAGTTAGGAGTTCAAAATCCGGCTGCACCAGTTGGGAATATTTATTGATGATTTCTCTCTGCGGCAACCGGTCTCAGCAACGAGGCCCGGCTTAAAACATCAATTACTCATCCACGGAAAAAAATATGAGTTCCTCCGAAGACGGAGATATATGTTTGTGCAGCATGGGATCCCTCGCACACGGGTTCCAGGGAAAAAACATATTAACATATAAACATATTAACATATAAACATATAAACATATAAACATATTAAAATATTAACATATAAACATATAAACATATAAACATATAAACATATAAACATATTAACATATTAACATATAAACATATAAACATATAAACATATTAACATATAAACATATTAACATATTAACATGCACAATTCAGTTCCTGGGCTTTAGAGACTTGGCTAGAGGAGGTAAAAGCTGGCGAACGCTAAAAAAAAATTGATCAATCTTAGATTGTTTCATGAATGAAATAAATAAAAAAGGAGGAACACAACATTCTACGATGGTGTAATTAACTACGCCATGACAAAGCAGCAGATTTCAGCCACGATATTTCAATGTAATTGTTTTCTTTTTTCAATTTTGTCAAATTGTCCCTTTTGAGGCAAAACGGGCACTCTACAATACAATCTTCGTCCCAACGTTGTGCTACCAATGCCAGACCTGGACCCTAGATGCAAGAACAATAAGAAAAATAACCTCTACTGAGTTCAAATGTGTTAGACGAATGACAGGAAACAGCCTGAGAAATAAGATCAGAAATGAAGAACTGAGAAACAAATCTAGGATGCCATAGAGTATATAAAGAAACAACAGAGAAAATGATTTGGCCACGCGATGAGACAGAAAGATCAAATCACGATGAATCTCTAATTAACATTACTCGACTCAAGGCATCAAACAATGAAGTTTTAAAACAACTAAAAATGAAAATAGAACTACTAAACACAATTAGAACAAGACAAATGAAATTTTTGGGGCATGTTAAACGACACAATAGCTTAATAAAAGTACTATTGGAAGGGAAAATATAAGGTAAAAGAGGCAGACCAAGACTAACATGGACGAGTAACATCAAAAGATGGACAAGTCAACCTATGACAATCTGCACCATCAAAGCAAGAGACAGAGGCAGACCAAGACTAACATGGACGAGTAACGTCAAAAGATGGACAAGTCAACCTATGACAATCTGCACCATCAAAGGAAGAGACAGAGTGGAGTAGCGCTCCATGGTAGCCAACCTTTGATGTGAAGACGGCACTCAATGATGATGAGATGATGACTCAAGGGTCGCTCACAAAAAAGATGAATTGATGGACAATTAGAAGTACAAAGAAATGTTACAACAGCAGAGGCCAACAGATGAGCAAAAGACAACAAATGATATCTCCCCTTCGATGCTGGAAGGCAAATGAGGAAAGAAAGAAGAAAAATCAACATTTTCGTGGCACATCATGAGAAAAGGAAAGTTGTCATATTTGTCTAAACCGACAAAATACATGGAAAGAGAAATCGCGGACGACAAAGCGAGAATTTACTAGATTACTAGATTGGTATCATGGGATAACACTGAAAAGATGTACAAATCAGCATATGACAACCTGCACCATCAGAGCAAGAGACAGAGGAGAATGGTGCTCCATGGTTGCCAACCTTCGTTGCGGAGATGGCACTCGATGATGATGATGATATCCTCTATACAATTATGCATAAACAAGAGTTCACATAAGGTCACAATCTACTGATTGGTCAATAGCTATTCTCTATACAATTTGCATAAACAAGAGTTCACGTAAGGGCACAATCTACTGATTGGTCAATAGCTATTCTCTATACAATTTGCATAAACAAGAGTTCACGTAAGGTCACAATCTACTGATTGACCAATAGCTATCCTCTATATAATTATGTACAAACATGAATTCATGTGAGGTCACCCCAATCTACCCGTTTAGCTTTAACAACAATGTTATGGGTATTCCCGGTAATTTTATATTTTAAAAAATCTAAATTGAAATCTATCTTTAAATTTATTTATAACTTTCTCCAACAGGGTGAAAATGGACGCCCTGGTCTGCCAGGAATACCGGGACCTAAAGGACATCGTGTAAGTGTTTCCGTCTAACACTTTCTCTATTTGAACAAATGATGCCTCGCTTGGCGGGAATCGGTTAGCGTCACGTGGCAACGACAGGGGTCATTGTCACGAGTGTGGTAATTTCAACATTTAATTTGAGCGAGAAGAATTTTTGACGGTCATAATGAATCCGCCTGCTTGACTGTCTTGCCTAAAGCTGGATAGGGCTTCAATGAACTCTTCCAAATAAGTTGTGTTTATTTCAAAGGGTTGTCAGGCCATGTTTACATCCTTGTAACATGGAAGAGGTCTTTATGGCATAGACGAGGTCTTTATAACATGGAAAAGGTCTTCATAGCGCGGAAGGGGTCTTTGCAGTATTAAAGAGGTCTTTATAGCGTGAAAAGGGTTTTTATAACAATAAAAGGTCTTTATAGCGTGGAAGAGGTCTTTGTAGCTTTAAAAAAAAATTATTAATAGCGTGGAAGGGGGTCTTTGTAACATTAAATAAGTCTTTATAGCATGGAAGGAAATCTTTGTAACATTAAATAAGTCTTTATAGCATGGAAGGAAATCTTTGTAACATTAAATAAGTCTTTATAGCATGGAAGGAAATCTTTGTAACATTAAAGAGATCTTTATAGCATGGAAGGAAATCTTTGTAACATTAAAGAGATCTTTATAGCATGGAAGGAAATCTTTGTAACATTAAAGAGATCTTTATAGCATGGAAGGAAATCTTTGTAACATTAAAGAGATCTTTATAGCATGGAAGGAAATCTTTGTAACATTAAAGAGATCTTTATAGCATGGAAGGAAATCTTTGTAACATTAAAGAGATTTATATAGTGAACGGTGTATTTATCTTGGAGGAGGCCTTTGTAACATGGAAGAGATATTTGTTAACATTGGAAAGGTCTATATAGCGTGGAAGGGAACTTTTTTTAACATGGGAAAAACATTTTGTAATGTGGAAAAGTCTTTTTAGCATGAACAAGATCTTTATAGTGTGAAAAGGGTCTTCTGCCTGAGGCTATCTCTGTAACTGATAATATGAAAATCTGATACTATAATAATATAGAGATACCAATATGGATTATGCATTTGCATTTATATAATATTTAAAAGAAATGAAAAACCTACTTGAAACCCAAGCTAGTATAATCAGTGTATGATTACTGTAAATTACCAAACTGGTTATCAAAGTAAATCATTTTAATGATAATAGAATATTTATTACGAATGAAAAATACTGAGGCGAGAGACACAATAGAAACTTAACTCTGTTCAGTCAAAGAGAGTGTGCTGAAATGCAGATTCTTTGTGGCAAGGCGTGGCAGTGTTGAGGAAGTAATGTTCGATTTTAGTTCAGAATGTCTGTGGCAAGGCGTGGCAGTGTTGAGGAAGTAATGTTCGATTTTAGTTCAGAATGTCTGTGGCAAGGCGTGGCAGTGTTGAGGAAGTAATGTTCGATTTTAGTTCAGAATGTCTGTGGCAAGGCGTGGCAGTGTGAGGAAGTAATGTTCGATTTTAGTTCAGAATGTTTGTGGCAAGGCGTGGCAGTGTTGAGGAAGTAATGTTCGATTTTAATTCAGAATGTCTGTGGCAAGGCGTGGCAGTGTGAGGAAGTAATGTTCGATTTTAGTTCAGAATGTCTGTGGCAAGGCGTGGCAGTGTTGAGGAAGTAATGTTCGATTTTAGTTCAGAATGTCTGTGGTAAGGCGTGGCAGTGTGAGGAAGTAATGTTCGATTTTAGTTCAGAATGTCTGTGGCAAGGCGTGGCAGTGTGAGGAAGTAATGTTCGATTTTAGTTCAGAATGTCTGTGGCAAGCGTGGCAGTGTTAAGGAAGTAATGTTCGGTTTTAATTCAGAATGTCTGTGGCAAGGCGTGGCAGTGTTGAGGAAGTAATGTTCGATTTTAGTTCAGAATGTCTGTGGCAAGGCGTGGCAGTGTGAGGAAGTAATGTTCGATTTTAATACAGAATGTCTGTGGCAAAGCGTGGCAGTGTTGAGGAAGTAATGTTCGATTTTAATTCAGAATGTCTGTGGCAAGGCGTGGCAGTGTGAGGAAGTAATGTTCGATTTTAGTTCAGAATGTCTGTGGCAGTGTTGAGGAAGTAATGTTCGATTTTAGTTCAGAATGTCTGTGGCAAAGCGTGGCAGTGTGAGGAAGTAATGTTCGATTTTAGTTCAGAATGTCTGTGGCAAAGCGTGGCAGTGTTGAGGAAGTAATGTTCAATTTTAATTCAGAATGTCTATTGTTCTCTGTGTTTTCAGTTGCTTGTGGGTATTTTTATGATGCTGTGTAACTTTAAATACCAATATCTATTTAACACACACACACCACATCACACAGTAAATGATATTTGTTTCATCAAGAAATATTTGAAGAAATATTTCTAGAGTAATTACTGCTAAAGGTGAAGGTTGTTTCTGTTTTCAGGGATTTCCTGGAAGTGAGGGACCAGAAGGTCAAGCTGGACGTCAAGGAGAAAAGGTAATTTATCTAATGTATGTATGATGCATTCACTAGTTCATACATCTGCCAACCTTCCTATTTGTATTTTTAATAAAAATGTCAAATTATTTTATTGACGGTAATTTCCTAGTTTAAGCACGTAAATTATTCAGTGAAACATGTGATCTTTCCCTAGTTGACGTCACAACAAAACTACAGTGGTTCTAAAATGAAATACTAAAAAAATTAATTACGATTTATGGTTAGTACATTGCCCTCCTGTTTCTCTAGAATTAAGGGTCTTTTAATAACAGATTAGAGAATCATCAAATACAGTGCAGTGTCACTAAAGGGGGCGTTACTCTTCCAAACTAAAATAATTTATGCACTTAAACTAGGAATCTAGTCCTTGATGTCTGGGTTATATCTTTTTCCAGGCCCCTGTCTGTTCTGCTTTCCATGATCCAGGACTCTACCCTTGGCCTTCATTTTGTATTCTTCAATAGTATGAGAAAATCATTACAATTATTATCATCGCAAACTATGACTATCCAGTGTGTTACCGGGGCCTCATTATGAGGGAAGTCGAGAATAGTGACACTGTGACCTTCCAGGCATGTCGTAAGAGGCGACTAAGGAGGTTGGTCGATGGCTTGACAAGCTGTCATTGTAAACAGTATTGTTATGGAAACAGCGCCATATATTTTAGAGCAGTGATCTCTGCAATATGTGCCATTTTGGCACGCAAGGTTTCTGTTTTTGAGATTGTGGTTCTGCCCTATGTGCCGTCTTCGGCTCGAAAGGACAATAGATAGATAGAAACTATGACTGCTGCCCTATGTGCTGTCTTTGGCCCAAGAGGAAAATAAACAAATGAGTTTTAGTGCTTGTCTGCTGTTATATGCCAAAGAAAATAGCAAAACATGGTGTTGATCAGCTAAACGAACAGAAAGACAAGACAAGCTACAACGTTTCAGCAGAAGCCTTCATCGGGTATAGCAGACAAACTAAACATATTCAACACAAAATTCAGAGTTAGAATACACAACAACTACACAGCTCTAAAAAATGGTGGAAAGTTATATGCCACCAGACTGCATGTCTTATATTTATAGTTACCTCAAAATTATCCAACATATTTTCTAAGAACCATTTGCTTTTTCTATTTTAAGTATTTGACCTTGCAGCCACCCCTCCTCACACCCCACCTCCCATTAGAACCAAGAACATAATGATGCCAACTCTTCAACATTTTCATGAATCATTGTTTTTCTATTGACCAGGGAGGAATTGGAGCTGCGGGTCCTCTTGGAGCCCCTGGACAAGCTGGACCTCGAGGGTCACCTGGTGAGAGGGGTCGAGATGGATCTCCTGGAGTCCAGGTTAGAAAAATGTGTCATGAAGAGGATGACTTTCTTCATATTTCCCTTTCATACAAGTTCTCTTTCTTCATTTGATAATTACTTGTGAACTCTTTAAAAGATAATTTATTTTGAATAATTAGTTATTCGTTCGAGTGCTGACAAAAGAATAGTGGTGCTGTACCCTACCAGGCATAAAATAAGAAGCGACTAGGGAGGGTTGGGCATGGGACTGGTTGTCCTGTATTGTAAGGAAGGTTTGGCATATTACTGGGTGACCCGTACTGTAAGGAGGGTTGGGCATGGGACTGGCTGACCCATACTGTAAGGAGGGTTTGGCATCAATTAGGACAAACTAAATATAATATAATTTTCACGGCTTAAAAAAAGGAAAGGTACTAAATTTGAATCAGTGTCTTACCAAGCTGGTCTTTAACCATATTTGTTCGGCCGCCTATCTAGAAGTGTTTGGAGACTTCTGTCTAATGTCACCTCAAGCATCGTAACTCATGAGGGAGGCACCATTCCTCACCTTCCCAGAGTAATACCCTGGTAGCCATTTCTGCCAGTGGTTGGGTCTATCACGGGGGTATTTTTTCCAACCACGAGTACAATTCACACTGCTTTCAGCTGTAATTGAACACAGGTTGTCCAAATGTCGGTAGCTAGTGGGGTGGTTTTCTCAACTAAGCTATTGAGGCCCCTGAAATCTTGATGGGTGACCTAAATAGAAAAGCAGGAAAAGCCAACCGCATCTTTGAAGAAATCATTGAAAAGCTTGGGATTTGAGAAATAGCTTTTACTGCCATTATTTTGTTACAAAATAAATGATTAATTTCTCAGATTTAAATTATAAGTAGACTGTAGTAAAACTGATCATAACTTGTTAATTGCAAACTTAAAACAAAGTTTAGCATCGTGTCTGAGGTGAGTTATCAAACATTTGCTTTTACTAACTTCCTTGACAAAGAGCAGAATACATTTTGAAAAAAAAAAAGCAGAGAACTAAGTTTTGTGCATCAATTACAGAGGATATAACTATTGGATGGGCACTCAGAAAAATCAGCAAGTAATTACAAAAAGCACTGAAGATGGTATGCAGCTTGAATAATAGTTAAAACAATTTTAACTGCTGAAATTGTCATCTGACATTCATTCTGATATTCATTCTGATATTCTGATGCAGGCTGTCAATGAGCTTCTATTTGTAAATGATCAGCTACAAATGTGTGGACAAATAGAAGACCTCCAAGATCACTTGAACAGACTCTGACTAAGTACATGTCAGACAAATTAGCTAAAGAGGGAGGGAGATTACCACAAGAGAACCATCTGGTCAGCTATGATGAAGCCAAATCCATCATCAAAGGCCAGTATCATGAAAAATAGAAATAAGAACACCCAAATTATAACGAGAGGGATGGATACCTCCAACTATCAACGAGGGATCGTGTTATCATACTTTGCCTACACACTGGCCACTACAGAATGAGAAACCACATGTTCACCAAACTCAAAATAGGAATTACCAGCCAATGCCATTGTACACTGGATAACATGACAACAAAATATGTGTTACAGGATTGCCCCCAGTACACAGACCTGAGAAGGACAATGTGGTCCACACCCACCTCCCTGGAAGAGAAACTATACGGGGCAATTGAGTCACTTAGACAGCTGCCTTCATAAGAGAGTCTGGAATCCTAGTCTGAATGAGCCATGATCGCAGAAGAAGAAGACTTAAATAGACTCAACAGCACGGGCACAAAATACAACATGAAAATCAACATCAACAAAACAGAAGTCATGAATATTGCAAAAGAGAAGCAGAACATCAACATAACTATAGACAGCAGACAACTAAAAGAAATGGAGGTATTAAAACACCTAGGAAGTCTAGTGACAAAGGACAATTCACAAACAGCGGAAATAGACTCAAGATGCAACAAAGCTTGTCAAATCATTGGACAGCTATCACCACTATTGTCCAACAAGGAAATAACTTTAGAGGCAAAACAGGCACTCTACAATACAATCTTCATTTCAACGTTGTGCTACCAATGCTAGTCCTGGACCCTAGATGCAAGAAAAGTAAGAAAAATAACCTCTAGTGAGATGAAATGTGTTAGACAAATGACAGAAAACACTGAGAGATAAGATCAGAAATGAAGAACTGAGATAAAAAAAAAAACTAGGAATAACCACCGCCAAAGAATATAAAAAAAATCAAGAGATAAAATGGTTTGGCCATGTGACAAGGAAGAGTGATCAAAGCACAACACAACGAGCCTTCAATAAACGTTGCGAGAACACCAGACCCAAGGACCTACCATGAAAAAGATGGATTGACAGAATATTAGAAGCACTAGGAAACGTAACAGCAGCAGAAGCCGACAAAAGAGCAAAAGACTGCAAATTATATCTCCCCTTAATGCTGAAAGACAAATGAGGAAGGAAAGAAGAAAAAGAATTCTGATATTCGTATCACTAGTTCAGTTTTGATGTTTATGTTTAATTTCATTGTCCTCATGAATTTCCTTAATTTTACATGAAAAACAAATTATCTACTCAAAGTTACCAGTGTCACCATTTGAACTTTTTGAAATCAGTTCAATGCAAGATGATGATTTGCATGTGCTTACTAGAATGTTGCATCCACCACAACCCATCTGAAAGAATCTGTCTTTAGCCAGATCTCCTACTTCTTATGTTGTCGTATTCAAGGTTTCTTTGATGTCTTGAAACCACCTTCTTCTTTGACTGTCCGTCCCGACTACATGACTATCTTCTGAATTTATTTCAGTTATAACTATCTAAATTTAGTTCAGTTATAGCTCTCTAAATTTATTTCAGTTATAACTATCTAAATTTTTTCAGTTATAACTCTAAATTTAGTTCAGTTATAGCTCTCTAAATTTAGTTCAGTTATAACTATCTAAATTTTTTCAGTTATAACTCTAAATTTAGTTCAGTTATAGCTCTCTAAATTTAGTTCAGTTATAACTATCTAAATTTTTTCAGTTATAACTCTAAATTTAGTTCAGTTATAGCTCTCTAAATTTAGTTCAGTTATAACTATCTAAATTTTTTCAGTTATAACTCTCTAAATTTAGTTCAGTTATAGCTCTCTAAATTTAGTTCAGTCTAAACTCTCCACATTTAGTTCAGTTATAACTCTCTAAATTTAGTTCAGTTATAACTCTCTAAATTTAGTTCAGTTATAACTCTCTAAATTTAGTTCAGTTATAACTCTCTAAATTTAGTTCAGTCTAAACTCTCCACATTTAGTTCAGTCATAACTCTCTAAATTTAGTTCAGTTATAACTCTCTAAATTTAGTTCAGTCTAAACTCTCCACATTTAGTTCAGTTATAACTCTCTAAATTTAGTTCAGTCTAAACTCTCTAAATTTAGTTCAGTTATAACTCTCTAAATTTAGTTCAGTCATAACTCTCTAAATTTAGTTCAATCTAAACTCTCCACATTTAGTTCAGTCATAACTCTCTAAATTTAGTTCAGTCATAACTCTCTAAATTTAGTTCAATCTAAACTCTCCACATTTAGTTCAGTCATAACTCTCTAAATTTAGTTCAGTCATAACTCTCTAAATTTAGTTCAATCTAAACTCTCCACATTTAGTTCAGTCATAACTCTCTAAATTTAGTTCAATCTAAACTCTCCACATTTAGTTCAGTCATAACTCTCTAAATTTAGTTCAGTTATAACTCTCTAAATTTAGTTCAGTCATGACTTTGAATATATTCTTTTGAAGTACATTCTTCATGTTTACTCTTATTTCTGTCATTTACGTACACTTTTCTCTTTCTCATATACTTTTATTTTGAGTATTGGCTTTCATTGTAGCGATTGAGTATATCAGTTCTGTATCTCTTATATAGATCTATTCTTTTGTCTTATCTTTTTTCTTTGTTTCGACACTTGTCTAATGCTTTATTTTAATTATTACCGTTAAACAAATTACTGTGTACAAACTGCAGACATGGTGTCAAACTCTAACGATTAATTACTCAGGGTGCTAGAGGTGATGATGGCAGCCCCGGTGGGTCTGGATCTCCTGGACCTGCTGGACCCCCTGGCAATCCTGGATTTCCTGGATCCCAAGGTCAAAAGGTGAGACTTCTGAATCATCCAAGATTTAAAACTTATTGTTATCTCAGCCATTCTTTTGTTCATCAAAACAATCAATCAATCAGTCAATCAATCAATCAATCAATCTCTATGAAATAATGAAATCAACCAATCAATTTCAATGAAATCAATCGATCAATCAACCAATCTATTTCTATGAAATAATACAAATCAATCAGTCAATCAATTGATCAATTAATTTCTTTGAAATAATAAAAATCAATCAATCAGTCAATAAATTTTAGTGAAATAATACCAATCAATCAATCAATCTATCTATTGAAGCATTGCACTGAATAATGAATTAAAGGATATTAACAATGTAGTTAGTTTATTACCCATGTAATTATTCAATTGAATAAAATACTTGGTATAGCATGGAACGAATTCAAAACAAACGAGGAAATTAGAGAAATCGCCAATCAACCACTAATATCTTCAGTAATAAAGAAAAGACGATGGTCATATGTTGGACATGTGATGAGAAGAGATAATAACCGAATAGCAAAGGAAGCCCTCATGTGGGAAACAACAGGTAAGAGAAAAAGAGGAAGACCCAGAGAGACACTGAGAAGAACATTGATGAGAGAGGCAAGAGCAGCAGGAATTGGCTCCCTCAATGAGATAGAGCTGCTTGCACAGAACAGAGACAAATGGCGAGATTTGATAAAACATCTGTAAAAGAATTGAAAACTGCTAGAACAAAAATTCAGATAAGAGAAGGAGTATCTTGGTCTACGTCCTATGGGTCGACTACGGCTCGAAAGGTCAATAGATAGGTAGATTACCCATGTAATTATTCAATTAATCATCCATGAACCATTCATGTGATCAATAAATTAGAGTCTGTAGTAAGCAGATAACATAGTCACCTCATCATCCCCTACTTTAAACAAACAAACACTTCCAGTGCTATTTCCTATGACCTCAACAATATTTACGAAAACAATCAAACCTATGTCAGCTTTCAAGTGGCCACTGTTGTCATGTATCCTGTAGGGTGATGCCGGATCTTATGGTCAGCCGGAGATTCTGGGCCTGCTGGTCCGCCAGGTGCAGATGGACCACCAGGCACCCCAGGCCCCAGCGGAGTATCTGGTCAAAGAGGTATAGATGGCGGCCCAGGTGCTAAAGGCAATCAGGTAAGGTTTTACAGTAGTAACGTGTCTGACTTTATTTATTTAATAAGTGAAGCTATGTTATGTTTAAATTAGGATCAACATCACAGCACTCTGGACATATCCATAGGTGCTCCGATGTTCGCTCTGATGTTCTCCTCAAGATGTTCATCAACACACAGTGACTAATTGTACCAGTTCAAGTTCAATGTTGGTTGACAAATCCTCTCATTCATCCAGAATATCGCTCTGTTCTGATCTTTAATCAGTATCAGGTACCATTGATATACTCACATGTAATATTTCTCATGTACATGTATATATAAATAAGGGTTTAGTAGCAAGTACCAGGCCTGCAGGTGTAGGTGATCATGTCTCTCCATAACTTTTGATCTCAACAGTTATTTATCATTTCTGTTGTTGACCTTCTGCTAATCCATTCTCTTAAGCTGCCTAATATCCTTTCTCTTTTTTTTTCCTCTATCTCTTTGTCCCTGAATTTTCCCAGTTGTCACAATATATTCCAACTGCTCTCTTCTAATAACATGGCTAAAAAATGATGGATGTTTCTTGCTAATTTTGTAAATTAAAGAGCTTATAGTTTGGTCAAATAGAGCTATGATGTTAAAACGCTTTATATATGTTTAATGCTAAATGCTAAGGAGCTACCATTACATTTTAAATTATTTTATGTTCAGGGACCTGTTGGAGCTTCTGGTCAGCCTGGATTCCCTGGACCCCAAGGTCCACCTGGAAGTGCTGGAGAAGCAGGAGCTGCCGGAGGTAAAGGTGATACTGTGAGTATCTGCCTTCTTTTTTTATTTATTGGATAAGTGAGGTGGGTCACAGAGTGGGTGTGTGATACTGTGACTATCTGCCGTCTTTTTTTATTTATTGGATAAGTGAGTTGGGTCACAGAGTGGTGTGTGATACTGTGAGTATCTGACATCTTTTTTATTTATTGGATAAGTGAGGTGGGTCACAGAGTGGGTGTGTGATACTGTGACTATCTGCCGTCTTTTTTTATTTATTGGATAAGTGAGTTGGGTCACAGAGTGGTGTGTGATATTGTGAGTATCTGCCGTCTTTTTTTATTTATTGGATAAGTGAGTTGGGTCACAGAGTGGTGTGTGATACTGTGAGTATCTGACATCTTTTTAATTTATTGGATAAGTGAGTTGGGTCACAGAGTGGGTGTATGATACTGTGAGTATCTGTCATTTTTAAATGTATTGGATCAGTGAGGTAGGTCACTGAGTGGGTGTGTGATACTGTGAGTATCTGACATCTTTTTAATTGATTGGATAAGTGAGTTGGGTCACAGAGTGGGTGTATGATACTGTGAGTATCTGTCATTTTTTAATTGATTGGATCAGTGAGGTAGGTCACTGAGTGGGTGTGTGATACTGTGAGTATCTGACATCTTTTAATTGATTGGATCAGTGAGGTGGGTCACTGAGTGGGTGTGTGATACTGTGAGTATCTGTCATTTTTTAATTGATTGGATCAGTGAGGTGGGTCACTGAGTGGGTGTGTGATACTGTGAGTATCTGTCATTTTTTAATTGATTGGATCAGTGAGTTGGGTCACTGAGTGGGTGTGTGATACTGTGAGTATCTGTCATTTTTTAATTGATTGGATCAGTGAGGTGGGTCACTGAGTGGGTGTGTGATACTGTGAGTATCTGTCATTTTTTAATTGATTGGATCAGTGAGGTAGGTCACTGAGTGGGTGTGTGATACTGTGAGTATCTGACATCTTTTTAATTGATTGGTAAGTGAGTTGGGTCACAGAGTGGGTGTATGATACTGTGAGTATCTGTCATTTTTTAATTGATTGGATCAGTGAGTTGGGTCACTGAGTGGGTGTGTGATACTGTGAGTATCTGTCATTTTTTAATTGATTGGATCAGTGAGGTGGGTCACTGAGTGGGTGTGTGATACTGTGAGTATCTGTCATTTTTTAATTGATTGGATCAGTGAGTTGGGCCACTGAGTGGGTGTGTGATACTGTGAGTATCTGTCATTTTTTAATTGATTGGATCAGTGAGGTGGGTCACTGAGTTGGTGTGTGATACTGTGAGTATCTGTCATTTTTTAATTGATTGGATAACTGAGGTGGGTCACTGAGTGGGTGTGTGATACTGTGAGTAATAGTAGCACCAGTCAGTCATAGTTGACTATTAATTATCCAGCGCCCATAGAAATGTTATTTTTTCTTTTCTTTCGCTGTATATTCTCTTTTTCTAACAATCTGTCTGCTTCTTATTTGAGTTGTAGCTTTAGAGCTTTCCAAAGATTGTGGTCTGCAGCTATTTCTTCCCAGGCTGCAGGGTTTATGTTCAGAGTCTTCATGTCACATTTACACACAAGTTACATAGTGATACTATGAGTAGTACCTGCCGTCTTTTTTATTTATTGGATAACTGAGGTGGGTCACTGAGTGGGTATGTGATACTGTCAGTATATAGTTCAATAATTGAGGTGGTTTATTAATTATTGAGTGGGTGTGTAATAGAATTATTTTGGTGTGTGATACAATTTTTTGTGTGCGATATGATTGTTTTGGTGTATGATACAATTATTTTGGTGTGTCATACAATTGTTTAACGTGTGATATGATTATTTTGGTGTGTGATACAATTATTTTGGTGTGTGATACAATTATTTTGGTGTGTGATACGATTGTTTTTTGTGTGATATGATTGTTTTGGTGTGTGATACAATTATTTTGGTGTGTCATACAATTATTTAACATGTGATATGATTATTTTGGTGTGTGATATAATTATTTTGGTGTGTGATAAGTTTTTTTTAGTGTGTGTTTAGCAAAGAATACTTGAGTGTTTGTACTTATGTATGTGATTGAACTATAGTAGCTCAATGGCTAGTGAACTGGACTACTAAGTACAAGAGGTCAGCTTTGATCCTGATCAACTGATTTCAGGCTCACCCAGCCTTAAGTGTGTACCTGATTTTTCTTGGAAAGAAGACAGCACTGGTGTAGTACTGACCACATTACTTAAATAATTATATGCCTAATATCTAAGAAAAAAAAATATATATTAATACCATAATCTATATACACCTAACCTAGAAGAAGGTTATAACATATCCCAATGTTGTGCTACCAATTCCAGTCCTGGACCTTCGATGCAAGAACAAAAAGAAAAATAAGCCCTCTACAGAGATGAAATGTGTTTAGATGAATGACAGGAAACAGCCTGATAGACAATATCAGAAATGAAGAACTGAGAAAAAACTAGGAATAGACCTTGCCATAAAATATATAAAGAAACAACAGATAAAATGGTTTGGCTACGTGAAATGGCAGAGTGATCAAAACATAACACAACGAGCCCTCAAAAAACATTGTGAGAATAATGACTCAAGGGTTGATCACAAAAAAGATGGATGGATAGAATATTAGAAGCACTAGGAAACATAACAGCAGCAGAGGCGAACAGAAGAGCAAAAGACCACAAATTATAATTCCCCTCGACACTGAAAGGCAAATGAGGAAGGAAAGAAGAAGAATAAGATATACAAAATTATATCTCATGATGAGGCACTCCTACCTTCCCTCTTCCCTACCTACCTACCTACCTACCTACCTACCTACCTACCTACCTACCTACCTACCTACCTACCTACCTACCTACCTACCTACCTACCTACCTACCTACCTACCTACATACCTACCTACCTACCTACCTACTTACCTACCTACCTACCTGACTACCTACCTACCTGACTACCTACCTAGCTACCTATCTACCTACCTACCTACCTACCTATCTACCTACCTACCTAACTTCCTTCCAACCTCCATACCCCCATTCATTCCTTCTTTCCTTCCCTCCCCCACCTTCTTTTTCTCCCCCTACCTTATTTCCTTTCTCCCTACCTTCCTTTCTACCTACCCTTCTCCCATTCTCCCTCCTTTCCTGCCTACCTTCCTTCCTCCCTCCCTCCCTTCCCTCCTCCCTACATTTCTTCCTCCCACCTTTTCTTCCTCCCTACCTCCCTACCCCCATTCCTTCCTTCCTTGTTAGAAATGATGCCACAGAATGTTATGTGATAAATAATTGTGTACATGTTTATATTTGCTCGCTATTCTAATATTTGGTTTGTGTTGAAGAATAGGGAATAGCTGTCTTAATATTTGGCTTGTGTTGAAGTATAGGGGATAGCTGTCTTAATATTTGGCTTGTGTTGAAGTATAGGGGATAGCTGTCTTAATATTTGGCTTGTGTTGAAGTATAGGGGATAGCTGTCTTAATATTTGGCTTGTGTTGAAGTATAGGGGATAGCTGTCTTAATATTTGGCTTGTGTTGAAGAATAGGGGATAGCTGTCTTAATATTTGGTTTGTGTTGAAGAATAGGGGATAGCTGTCTTAATATTTGGTTTGTGTTGAAGAATAGGGGATAGCTGTCTTAATATTTGGTTTGTGTTGAAGAATAGGGGATAGCTGTCTTAATATTTGGTTTGTGTTGAAGAATAGGGGATAGCTGTCTTAATATTTGGTTTGTGTTGAAGAATAGGGGATAGCTGTCTTAATATTTGGTTTGTGTTGAAGAATAGGGGATAGCTGTCTTAATATTTGGCTTGTGTTGAAGAATAGGGGATAGCTGTCTTAATATTTGGTTTGTGTTGAAGAATAGGGGATAGCTGTCTTAATATTTGGCTTGTGTTGAAGTATAGGGGATAGCTGTCCCAATATTTGTTTTGTATTGAAATATTAGGATAGCTATCCCTATATTTCAATACAAAACAATTATTGGGACAGCTATCCCAATAGGTAGGTAGGTAGGTAGGTAGATAGGTAGGTAGGTAGGTATGTATGTAGGTAGGGAAGAGGGAAGGTAGGAGTAGCTATCATAATATTTGGTTTGCCTTGTT
Source organism: Megaustenia siamemsis (assembly GCA_032433765.1). Lineage (NCBI taxonomy): Eukaryota > Metazoa > Mollusca > Gastropoda > Stylommatophora > Ariophantidae > Megaustenia > Megaustenia siamemsis. Next base: position 58,355,296 of record JAVIAB010000046.1, read on the forward strand.
GTATCGTATGTTACAATTAATACAATTAACATGAGAAAAACATTGGAGATAGGCTGATAGTAGAGCCATGTCTGGGTAATTACAAGACAATAAAATGTGTCTTTCTAGGGAAGAAATGGACAATCTGGTGCTCCAGGTGATGCTGGACCTAGAGGTGCTGCAGGTCCTCCTGGAGAAAGAGGTCTCCCAGGTTTGCCAGGACAAGAGGGTAAAAGAGTAAGTAAAATTATGTTCTCTACTTTTTTTCTCTTACATTTTGTCATTTCTATTTTTTAGAGGTTCATTAAATGTCTCCACCTCATTTTATAGCAAAATGTTCATTTCAACTTCAGATGTAATGTTAGTTTCATTTTTTGTTGAGTGTTTGCCTTTGAAGGTTACGAGACCTCGTTAACAGAATGTAGATGCCCTGTTTAAGAAAAACACCTGGAACTTGTTTCTCTGGTTTTATTATCTTTTTTAAGACTTATCTTTAAAAAAAAAAACTGGATTCAATTTGTGTAAGTTAAATGAAGGGACATTGTACATGAGAACCCAATTTTTGGTTTGGCTAATTTTTTCCTGGAAAAGTGATATAATAGCTTCATGATTCTTCATGTTAAAGTATCTTTTAAGTGTTTTCAGGTTGACTGATGTCAAAATTATAAAGTTTGCCATGGGTTTTTGAGCACATTTTTGAAGTTAGAAGGACTTCCGGTCAATATAGTGGATAGACGGCAAGAACCATTGAGGCTCAGTCTGAAAAGTGTTCCTTGTTGTAGTTTCCTCATATTCCAAGTCTAGCTTGCTGCCAGAGCTACTGAATTTAGTGCTCTGTGGACACTATGAGCTGTGTTTTTCATCTGGATTGTGTTTCAATATTCCGACTGTTTACGATGAATGATGATATCGTATGATGAAGGACAGTTCAGCTGCATCCACTTTCTGTGCCGCTTGGCCTTATGTTTTTGGTGTGCTGTAGCTGCTATGATGGGGATTTCCCCTTCCTTTCTTTGTTTGGATCCTTCAATGAGATGAATTTTAATTGGGATAATTCCACTGGCACGAGTGGTTGAGCAATTATGGATTTTAATTCGTTGACAGTGATACTGGGACTTTCGACTAACAATAACCATATACTTCTTTGTTCTAAGTTATTTTCTTGTTTCAATAGCAGCATTGCTGGGGTCTCACCTTCTTTTGAACCTTAACCTGTTATTTGTCAAACATTTTTGCTGCTATTTAGTTTTTGTCCTGTGTCAGATTTGTTATTTATGTTCTTGTTTTGATTTTTAAGGATTTTGATTTGATGTGTTTATTTATCTCCCTTGTTGAAATCTTTTGAGTTAAATCACCATCCCTCAAAAGCCATCAAAGCAGCTATTAACACCTCTACCAAGATGTTACATAATCTACTAGATACAATTTGGGAGAGGGAAGAAATACCTAAAGACAGGAAAGAAGTTATATGATCAAACTGCCAAAAAAAGGAAGTTTACAGGAGTGCTCAAATTATAGGGGAATTATGCTACTATCAGTGCCAGGAAAAATATTAAGCAGAATCATTCTGGAGAGACTAAAAGAGGCTATAGAGAAACATTTGAGAGATAAACATGCAGGTTTTAGGAAGAACAGATCATGTGCTGATCAAATAACTACTCTACGTATAATAGTTGAACACAGTTTAGAACTAAAATCCCCACTTTATATTGGATTCATAGATTATGAAAAGGCATTTGATAGTTAGACAGAAGAATGCTTTGGAAGTTGCTGAGTCATTACGGAATCCCCATAAAGTTTATTAACCTGATAAAAACAATGTATGAAGGAACAAAATGTAGTGTGGTGCATGAAGGACAGCTTACAGAAGCATTTGAAATAAGAACAGGAGTAAGGCAGGGATGCCTTCTGTCTCCATTTCTCTTTCTACTGGCCATAGATTGGATTATGAAAATAACTCAAAACAACAGAAATGGAATCCAATGGTCACTGACCAAGCAACTTGATGATTTAGACTTTGCTGATAATATAGCTCACCTATCACACATCCATCAACAGATGCAGGATAAAATGAGCATACTTGATGAGAGATCAGAACAGCTAGGACTGAAAATAAATAGAGATAAGACCAACATTATGAGAATTAATGCAATTGGCAATAACCAAATAAAACTAGGAGAAATACCTCTACTAGACGTACAATCTTACATATATCTGGGCAGTAATATAGACAAAGAGGGAGGAACATAAAATGATACCAAAAATAAGGATATCAAAAGCAAGAGGAGAATTTGTTGCACTGGGAAACTTATGGAAGTCCAAAAAAAATTAGGTTAAATACTAAAAAAACATTTTCAACTCCAATGTTGTCAGTCTTATTATATGGCTGTGAAATATGGAAAATAATTAAAATGACAATCATGAAGATACAAACTTTCATTAATGGATGCTTACGCAGAATAAAGGGATGGAAATGGCAGGACAAAGTCACTAACGTGGAATTATGGAAATGTACCAGTCAAACACCAGTGGATAAAGAGATACAGCGAAGATGATGGTGCTGGATAGTACACACTCGGTGGAAGTAAACTGAGAGTATTACACAGCAGGCCCTTTTTTTGGAATCCCCACAGGAAAAGACAAAGAGGAAGACCAAGGAATTCTTGGAGAAGACAGATGGAAGCAGAGATGAAGATGATGGGGAAGACATGGAATGATCTTAAAAAAATGGCAAGAAACAGAATGGCTTGGAAAGTGTTTGTTGAAGAATTATGCTCCACTGGGAGCTGAATGGTAGAAGCAGAAGAAGAAATCCCAGTTTTGTTTAGTCTTGTTTCACCCGCACAGCTGAACCATAATATTTGTAGTGATTTTCTCATCTCATCGAAGTTTAATTCTTCACTTTCTGAGTTATGAGACATTCTTTACACTTGACTGACTGCCCTAAAATTCTAGGGCCTTTACTAGTATGTGCCCAAAGTAAGTTCATGCTGCCATAGATAAGAAGTTGTGGTGGTCAAGCAGTTAGTGCACTCATGTACTGACTAGGTGGTCTGCGTTCAATTCTCAGTGGTAGTACATTTTTTTTATTATTGGATGCAGCTTTTGGCACCATCCAGCCTCGGATAATGGATACCAGAGATATTTTTGTTAAAGTAGAACATCATAGTGAGCACATTACCTGTAGATGCTGATGGTCATGACAACATGTGGGGGCTTGTATGCAGCATAGTAGCCATACAAGCCATCTTGTGATAGGTACCTATACATTTTTAAAAAACAATTTTGATATCAGGGGACTGGGTAGTCAAGAGGTAAGATGCTGAAAGGTCCTGGATTCAAATTCCACCCTTGGTAAAATAGAAGGGAAACAAAATCTACCCAAAATGTCAAAACTCTGGACAATTAAAATGAATGTAGCTCTGAAATAGAAGAATATCTGCCTGTATGGTGAGGGACACCAGAGTACACAGCTACCAGTGGGCAAAAAGAATGAAATAAAAATAATATTAACACAAAACTCTGCCCATCAAGACTTTGCTAGAGATATAAAGCTGGCATATGCAAACAACAAAAACAAACATCAAAAACAAACAATGAAACAAACACCAAAAACAAACACCAAAAACAAACAACAAATACAAACACCAAAAACAAACAACAAAAAGAAACAATAAATACAAGCAACAAAAACAAACAACAAAAGCAAACAACAAAAACAAACAATAAATACAAACAACAAAAACAAACAACAAAAGCAAACAACAAAAACAAACAATAAATACAAGCAACAAAAACAAACAATAAATACAAACAACAAATACAAACAACAAAAACAAACAACAAAAGCAAACAACAAAAACAAACAATAAATAAAAACAACAAATACAAACAACAAAAACAAACAACAAAAGCAAACAACAAAAACAAACAATAAATACAAGCAACAAAAACAAACAATAAATACAAACAACAAATACAAACAACAAATACAAACAACAAAAACAAACAACAAAAGCAAACAACAAAAACAAACAATAAATACAAACAACAAATACAAACAACAAAAACAAACAACAAAAGCAAACAACAAAAACAAACAATAAATACAAACAACAAATACAAACAACAAAAACAAACAACAAAAGCAAACAACAAAAACAAACAATAAATACAAGCAACAAAAACAAACACCAAAAACAAACAACAAAAACAAACATTAACAAACAACAAAAACAAACAATAAAAACAAACAACAAAAACAAACAATAAATACAAACAACAAAAACAAGCATTAACAAACAACAAAAACAAACAACAAAAGCAAACAACAAAAACAAGCATAAACAAACAACAATAACAAATACAAACAACAAAAACAAACAATTTTGAAAACAAGGACATAATCAAAGGTACTGTGTATATTGGGAGCCACGATAGCTCAGTGGTTAGTGAACTGGACTACAAAGGACAAGGGGTAGGGCTCGAACCCATCGATCCCAACCGACGGCTTCCTGGTTCACCCAGCCTTAAATGGGTACCAGATTTTTTTTCTGGGAAAGTAAAGCAGCACGGGCGTAATACCGACCACATTACCCCAAAAATCATGTGCTGAAGGCCTGTAAAATATAGGGCCACTAACACCATATTTCCCTAAACGCCACTTGGCGTGACGGGGGTACTTTACTTTTTGTTTTACTGTTATAGTGTGAAGATGTCTTAAAAGTGATTCAATAATTTCTATCATATTTCATTACCACAAAGTAATTGATCAATGATGTTGATAATACATATACAATCAATAATATTAACACAAATAGGTGTCAAATAATATGTAACCTAAGATTATTCTAAACCATTAACATATAAATGTAGTGTTCCCATGATTCATAATGACATACAAGAATAATGATTAATCTTATTAATCTGATTGTTTTAGGGATCAATCGGAACATCAGGCAATCCAGGTCCTCAAGGGCCGCAGGGAGAATTGGTAAGTAGCTCCTTAACAAAGTGGATAAATACATCCATCAGGAATCGGCTAAAATTTATACCACTTGATAGGATGATAAATGTGATCCATAGCTACCTGTTAGGGGTGGACAAAGATGATATTTTTGTGGTTCAAATGTAGGATGGTATGAATTCATTGGAATTGGTTAGCTCATATATAAGCAGTTCTTTTTTTTTTTTTTTACAATTCTGCATACATTTTGTTTTCACAACATTTTATATTTGTTATTATTTTGAAGAAGAAAAACATGTGGAAACCCGCAAAAATGGTTTGTAAAATTGAAGTGGGAGAGTAACATGGACAGATGGAAAATCTGTTAGAATATAGCATTAACACGAGAGGTTGACAGTGTTATAGATGGGAGAGTAACATGGACAGATGGAAAATCTGTTAGAATATAGCATTAACACGAGAGGTTGACAGTGTTATAGATGGGAGAGTAACATGGACAGATGGAAAATCTGTTAGAATTTAGCATTAACACAAGAGGTTGACAGTGTTATAGATGAGAGAGTAACATGGACAGATGGAAAATCTGTTAGAATATAGCATTAACACTAGAGGTTGACAGTGTTATAGATGGGAGAGTAACATGGACAGATGGAAAATCTGTTACAATATAGCATTAACACTAGAGGTTGACAGTGTTATAGATGGGAGTGCAACATGGACAGATGAAAAACTTGTTAGAATGTAGTACTAAGACGAGAGGTTGGCAATGTTATAGATGGAAGAGTAATTTCAAAAGATGAAAAGTCTTTTATAATGTATCACAAAAGTAATGTATTGATAGTGCCATGTATCAAAGATAAACATCAAGAGATGAAAAGTATTTAATAATGTAACACAAGGGCAAGATAATGACAGAGTCACGTATCGAAGATAAACATCAAGAGATGAAAAGTATTTAAAAATGTAACACAAGGGCAAGATAATGACAGAGTCACGTATCGAAGATAAACATCAAGAGATGAAAAGTATTTAATAATGTAACACAAGGGCAAGATAATGACAGAGTCACGTATCGAAGATAAACATCAAGAGATGAAAAGTATTTAATAATGTAACACAAGGGCAAGATAATGACAGAGCCACATATCAAAGATAAACATCAAGAGATAATAAGTATGTCAGAATGTACAATCATTTGAAGAGAGGGACAATGTATAGAATAATTACAACCAGAAATTGATGAAAAACTGTTTTATCAAATTGTGCCACTAAGAGAAGTGTCCATTAGTTAAGGGGGTAACGTCACTGACAGTCTGCTATAGAATAATAATTCAACAGTTTGACATGTAGCACCAAGAGAGGCACACACAGCTAGAAACAGTCATATACTGCAGTCAAGTCTTGACTGAGAGGTAATACTTTAGCATATTTAAATATCTGTATCCAGGTAACAAATAAAACTGTTCTCCCCTCGTGACAAGTTTCAATATGAGAACCCATGTCTTAACAGCAAAAGAAAGCAACTAGCAAGGTATCAGTCTGAACAGTAAGAAAACAGAAGTAATGGTTATATCAAAGAAACAATCACCATCATGCAACATAAAAATAAACAGGTCAAATCTGAAACAAGTGCAACATTTCAAATACTTGGGCACAATAATAACATCAGATGGAAGATGTGCCACAGAAATAAAAAGCAGAATAGCTCAGGCCAAAATAGCATTTCAGAAAATGAAAAACGTCTTATGCAACAAATCTA
>JAVIAB010000046.1:58364499-58626999 GCA_032433765.1 Megaustenia siamemsis
CCAGTCAGCGTAGGCGATCATGTCCTTCCACAGTCTTCTATCCACAGTGCATCATATCAGTTCTGTTGTTGACTGTTTTCCATGCCATAACACCAAGCTATCCAGTATTTTCTCTCTTTATCGCCCGCAATCTCTCTTTATCGCCCGCAATCTCTCTTTCATTTTATTTTGCCAGTTGTAACCAAGTATTCCAACTTTCCTCTTTTCATGATATGCCCGAAAAATGTTGATTGTTTCTTTCTGATGTTTTTTAGAAGCTCCCTTTTTGTGTTGGCCTCTGAGAACTTCCTCATTGGTCTTTTTAGCTGTCCAGGGAGCTTTCAACATTCTTCTGAGAAATCCCATCTCTGTGACCTCTTATCATCTTTTCATTTGTTTATCCAAAAATAATCACAATAAAGACAATTATAATGTACTATCAACCCTTACGTATGCGTGTGAAAGCTGGAAAACAACAAGAGATATAGAAACAAAGTTGAACACATTCGAAAATAAATGTCTAAGGAAAATACTTGGTATAGTGTGGAACGAATTAAAAACAAACGAGGAAATTAGAGAAATTGCCAATCAACCACTAATATCTTCAGTAATAAAGAAAAGACGATGGTCATACGTTGGACATGTGATGAGAAGAGATAATAACCGAATAGCAAAGCAAGCCCTCATATGGGAAACAACAGGTAAAAGAAAAAGAGGAAGACCCAGGGAGACACTGAGAAGAGCATTGATGCGAGAGACAAGAGCAGCAGGAATCGGCTCCCTCAATGAGATAGAGCTGCTTGCACAGAACAGAGACAGATGGCGAAATGTGATAAAATATCTTTAAAAGAAAACTGCTAGAACAAAAATTCAGATAGGAGAAGGTGTATCTTGGTCTATGCCCTATGGGCCGGCTACAGCTCGAAAGGTCAATAGATAGATAGATAGATAGATCAATGCTGAAAGGCAAATGAGAAGGGAAGAAGAAGAAGAAGAAAAGTGTTTAATGGATCACAGAGTTGTGATTTGAGAATCATTAGACTGTAGTTGGCAGTCAGTGGTCACAGTTACATATAACAGTCGGTGGTCACAGTTACATATAACAGTGGGTGGTCTATTTATTATTGACATCAAAGTGCCTGTCCTAAATATAACAGAAATTAGTAGTAACCAGTTTGAATCTCATGTGAAATTAGTAATAACCAGTTTGAATCTCATGTGAAATTAGTAATAACCAGTTTGAATCTCATGTGAAATTAGTAGTAACCAGTTTGAATCTTGTATTGAAAAGATCAGGGTTTTTTCCCCTTGTAACCTCTGACCTTTAGGCAGTGAGAATTTTTGGTTAGTCCAAACAGAGACAGATGATAAACAAAGGTTCCATGTTCAAGCTGAGTATGTAACAAAGTCCAAGACAATTATAAATAACATCTACTGTCTCTCGAGAAACAAAACAGTGACATTTCTGCTGTTCTCCTGAGACGTGTCTAGAGAAGAAGATCTTTAGTTCTCTAATGTAGATCAGTGTGAAGTGTATTTTTGAAATTGGTTTCAGTGTTTGAAGTCCTGTAAATTGGAGATATGGGAAAGCTGGAAATAACAAAAGTGATTGATAAAAAACTAAATGATTTTGAAGACAAAATAGTTTTGATGTGACACTAACCAACTTTTGGAGAAAAAATAGTTCTGTTGTGACACCAACTAATTTTTGGAGAAAGAATAGTTCTGATGTGACACTAACCAACTTTTGGAGAAAGAATAGTTTTGATGTGACACTAACCAACTTTTGGAGAAAGAATAGTTCTGATGTGACACTAACTCAACTTTTGGAGAAAGAATAGTTTTGATGTGACACTAACCAACTTTTGGAGAAAGAATAGTTCTGATGTGACACTAACTCAACTTTTGGAGAAAGAATAGTTCTGATGTGACACTAACCAACTTTTGGAGAAAGAATAGTTTTGATGTGACACTAACTCAACTTTCGGAGAAATAATAGTTCTGATGTGACACTAACTCAACTTTTGGAAACTGCCTTTAGTGCTGTTATGAAGTCTGTGCTGGCTGATATCTTTCTATGTGATCAAACAAGAAATGAATGGTCTCAGTGATCATAGTGTTTGTGACAAATACATTTTGATGCAAGCTGTTATGTGGGGTTTAATGAGTTGAATGATTTTGTTATTTCAGGGAACACCTGGTACACCTGGAGCTGATGGTTCTCCCGGAGATCAAGGTGCTCTTGTAAGTATCCTATATTAGCTGCTGTGTGAATGAGGCTGCAAAAAGGAAATAATTTAAAGTGTTGTTTACAACAGAAGGCCAAATTTCAAATTCCTTCTATTCTTACTTCCAAATTCATTTATTTCAACCATATTAAAAAATTCTTCAATTCTTATCAATATTTAACAAATAATTTATTCCTACCATATTTCAAAATTCATCTATTCCTAGCATATTTCAAATTTCATCTATTCCCACTATATTTCAAAATTCATCCATAACTATGATATTTCAAATCAGGGACTTCCTGTCAATATTGCAGATAGGCGGCAAGGAGCTGTTGAGGAACTGTATAAATGGTTCCTTGTTGCAGTTTCCTCATATTCCAAGGCCAGCTTGCTGCAGGAGCTACTGAGATTAGTGCTCTGTGTGTTTCATCCGGATGGTGTTTCTATATTCAGATTGCTTATGATGAATGATGATATTATATGACAAAGGACAGTTCAGTTGCTCTGTCGGTGCTAAAATGCCTTATGTCTTTGACGTGTGCTGTGTTTGCAACGATGGGGACTGCAGCTGCCCTTCTTTGTTTGAATATTTGATGAGATGTTAATTTGGATAATTCCACTGGCACGGACAGTTGAGCAATTATGGATTTCCATTCATTTGCAGTGATACCGGGGCCTTCAAATAACCATAACTATAACTCATAATCAACCAGCTTTCTAAATTCTGAGACAGTCAAGATGCACAAAGAAAAGGACAACAAATATGAGGCTGCACAGTTGCATAAACTGTTTTGCTTGCTTTGTCTGTTTTACATGTGTGTTTTTGAGCAAACTGGATTAAGGAAGTGACTGTGCTCTATTTATTCGATGAAAGTCATTTGGAATCATCACCAGTGTGCCAAGCTTAGGACTGCATGGTAGTCAATGACGTCAACAGACTTGACAAGCAACGATGTATTCGATGTCAACATTGACAAATTTTACATTTATTTGTAGCTGTTCTGTTCTGTTCTGTTCTGTTCATGGAGTCAGTATCACAGCAGTTGGGAATTCCCCATATCTGTTCCACCCATGTCACAGTTCATGCCAAAGCATGGTGGCAAATTCTGTTGACATCGTCGCAGTCCTAATCTTGGCACACTGGCAATGATTCCAAATGACTTTCCATCAAATAAATAGAGCACAGTCACTTCCTTACTCCAGTTTGCTCAAAAACACACATATAAAAGAGACAAAGCAACCAAAACGGTTTATGCGACTGTGTTAGTCTCTGCAAAAAGAGCCAATCTGGTTTTGTGTTGTCGGTTGGCAGCCATTAGCAAGATCAAACTCCATTGTGAGCCAAGTCAGCTGCATGGGTGAGAGTTTCAAACGACTTCACTGAAAACAGAGTGCCAATTTACTTTTCCAACTCCAATTCACTCGATTAAATAAAAAAAAAACATAAAATCAGTTTAAATATTACAAAAACTGTTTTAGCTTTGGCACTCTCTAAAGGGGCCTGCGGCAATGGCCATGATCTTTCCCAGAAGTCAACTAACAAAAAATAAATAATGATCACTTTTCATAAATAAAACAACTTCCCAAAAAAAGACAAGTTTTTGTTTATACTCACAAGTCAAGATGTATTTGGTTATTTTTGGTTATTTGGTTATGGATGGCCCCAGTATCACTGCAAACAAATTAAAATCCATAATTGCTCAACCGCCCGTGCCAGTGGAATCATCCGAATTACTATCTCATCTCCCAAACAAAGAAAGGTAGCTGTAGTCCCCATCATAGCAGTTTCAGTACACGCCAAAAGACATAAGTCGAAACCGCACAGAAAGTGAACACGGCCAACTGTTCCCTGTCATACGATATCATCATTCTTCGTAAACAATTGGAATATCGAAACATGATCAAAATGAATGAAACACACAGCTCACGGTGTGCACAGAGCACTTAACTCAGTAGCTCCTGCAACAAGCTGGACTTGGAATATGTATGTTGATCATGATAGATTTTTATGATAATTCTAAGAAATTAAATGCAGCTGTCGCAGAAGAGCTGATAAAATATTGTCCTTGAACTCTTTCTGTATGTTTCAATGCTCCACGCCGATTTCGGCAACGTACATTTTGCCACATAGTGAGTCCTTCTCAGTTTGATTAGCGTAATCGTCATCGAACCATATTCTGTTTACATGTCTTGTATCATCCTGGTATTTGTGAAATCTAATACCTTGTTCAATTTTCTAAACATTCATATATAATAAGTTATATGTTAGATAAATATAAATATGTAGATCTATTCTTAAAACCATGAACAATTTTGTCTCTGAAATCTCTTCCATTGCATCAATAAAAAGCTTCCGCACAGAAAAAGTTAATAATAAAATGGACAAACATGTAAGTCTAATTTATATTCCTTCAAAGTTTGTCCACTTGACTAAAAAGAGAAGAGACAGCTAGATTTGGCAGTGCTCAAATTGGGTGGGAGTGGTAGAGAAATAGGAAAGGAAAACAATATGGCCGCTCTCCATCATGGATGATCACCTTTGAAATCTGCCAGATACTTCTGATGTCTGCTTGTCTCATAGGTGCTGCTAATGAAACATTTCACCAAGGGGAAATAAAAGATATCTGAGCTTTGTGTTCTACAACCTTGTACAGTCTTGCATATGGCTTCCTATTTCCCCCTCCCCTCACCATTTTTACCTATGCCCTCCCCGGGTTGAGAAATACCACTGTAGACCATCATACAATGTAATTGATGCCATGTTAGCTCCCTTTTAAATGCAGATGAAGAAGGGAAGTTACATTCAAGCAGATGCACTGAAATAAACTGAATGTTTGACACAACTGCAAGGCTCGTTGATGGTTTGTCAAATGCAGATGAAGAAGGGAAGTTACGTTCAAGCAGATGCACTGAAATAAACTGAATGTTTGACACAACTGCAAGACTCATTGATGGTTTGTCAAATTTTGGTTTTATTTGCTCCCAAAGTTGAGCAGTTTTGTCTCTTGTTGAATCATTTTGAATTTGGATCATTTAAGGGAAATGATGGTGCTGATGGAAGTCCTGGCGAGCAAGGACCTGCAGGACCACCAGGACAACCTGGTTTGACAGGCCCCCCTGGAACAAGAGGTGAAGGTGTAAGTAACAGCATTATATCATTATATCAAAATGTAATGACGTTATATCATTATATCAAAATGTAATAATGTTATTTCATTATATCAAAATGTAAAAACATTATTTAATTATATCAAAATGTAATGACGTTATATCATTATACCAAAATGTAATAATGTATTTCATTATATCAAAATGTAATGACGTTATTTCATTATATTAAAATATAATAATGTTATTTCATTACATCAAAATGTAATGACGTTATTTCATTATATAAAAATGTAATGACGTTATTTAATTATATCAAAATGTATTGACGTTATTTCATTTAAATAGAATTGTAGCAACGTTATTTCATTATACCAAAATGTAACGACGTTATTTCATTATGTAAATGTAACAACATTATTTCATTGTATCAAAATGTAACATTATTTCATTATATCAAAATGTTACCACATTTTTTATTATATCAAAATGTAACGACATTATATCATTATATACAAATATGTAACAATGTTATATCATTATATACAAATATGTAACAATGTTATATCATTATATTAAGGTCTTCAATAGAAGCCCTTCATGGTAAACAAAAAATGTGGACAGATTCTGTATCTCTCCATCCATTTTTACAATGGTTTGCAGCAAAAACAATGAATCTTCTTCTTCTTTTCTCTTTTCACTGATACCTAAAAGGTGTCGTGGTTTATATCATTTGTCGTTCTTGAGCTGCTCGAACTGTCTGAATTAGTGATTTTCCTTTGTTGTTACATGTCTCTGTCACTGCATCTATCCATCTTCTTCTGGGTCTTCCTCTTGCTCTTTTACCATGCATTCTCGAGAAGAACGCCCTTGATGGTGATTGGTGAGGATTCTGACCAGATGGCAAAACCATTTCAGTTGTTGTTGTTCTATATATTTTTGGCAGGGTTTTGTTCCTATCATTTTTCTTATGGTTTCATTTGGTATTCTATCTCTTCTTGTGTTGTTTGTTACTTTTCTCAAGCATCGCATCTCACATGTATTGATCTTTCTTAAATGTGATTTAGAAAGGGCCCATGTTTGACTTTCATAGCACAAAGTTGGTATGAAAATGATATTTATCATTTGTTGTTTAGCTGGCATAGAAATGTTTGGATGCCTTAGCAGTGCTGAAAGCTGGTATAACTAATTAATACTAAGTGGAAAAAGAACACATACACAATTACACATGTAATATGTTATGTGGGGTATTATAAACATTAATTAAAATGACAAGTCATATTGGTATCAATATGAATTTTTTTGTTTAATAACCAGGGACCACAAGGACGTGCTGGACCAGAAGGAAGGCAAGGTGCTGCGGGTCAAAGAGGAGAGCGAGGAGCTCCTGGTGAAACAGGTCAACCTGGGGCTCCAGGACCTGCTGTGAGTTGTAGGAGAGACAACTCTGAATGTTCTCATCTGCTGTCTTGTTGTTGTAGGAGAAACTACTCTGAATGTTCTAATCTGCTGTCTTGTTGTTGTAGGAGAGACAACTCTGAATGTTCTAATCTGCTGTCTTGTTGTTGTAGGAGAGACAACTCTGAATGTTCACATCTGCTGTCTTGTTGTTGTAGGAGAGACTACTCTGAATGTTCTAATCTACTGTCTTGTTGTTGTAGGAGAGACAACTCTGAATGTTCTCATCTGCTGTCTTGTTGTTGTAGGAGAGACTACTGAATGTTCCCATCTGCTATCTTGTTGTTGTAGGAGAGACAACTCTGAATGTTCACATCTGCTGTCTTGTTGTTGTAGGAGAGACAACTCTGAATATTCTAATCTGTTGTCTTGTTGTTGTAGAAGAGACAACTCTGAATGTTCTCATCTGCTGTCTTGTTGTTGTAGGAGAGACAACTCTGAATGTTCTCATCTGCTGTCTTGTTGTTGTAGGAGAGACAACTCTGAATGTTCTCATCTGCTGTCTTGTTGTTGTAGAAGAGACAACTCTGAATGTTCACATCTGCTGTCATGTGTGTTGTAGGAGAGACAACTCTGAATGTTCTAATCTGTTGTCTTGTTGTAGGAGAGACAACTCTGAATGTTCTCATCTGCTGTCTTGTTGTAGGAGTAACAACTCTGAATGTTCTCATCTACTGTCATGTTGTTGTAGGAGAGACAACTCTAAATGTTCTCATCAGTTGTCATGTTGTTGTAGGAGTAACAACTCTGGATGTTCTCATCTGCTGTCATGTTGTTGTGGGAGAGACAACTCTGAATGTTCTCATCTGCTGTCATGTTGTTGTAGGAGTAACAACTCTGGATGTTCTCATCTGCTGTCACGTTGTTGTAGGAGAGACAACTCTGAATGTTCTCATCTACTGTCATGTTGTTGTAGGAGAGACTACTCTAAATGTTCTCATCTGCTGTCATGTTGTTGTAGGAGTAACAACTCTGGATGTTTCTCATCTGCTGTCATGTTGTTGTGGGAGAGACAACTCTGAATGTTCTCATCTGCTGTCATGTTGTTGTGTGAGAGACAACTCTGAATGTTAACATCTGCTGTCATGTTGTTGTGGGAGAGACAACTCTGAATGTTCTCATCTGCTGTCACATTGTTGTAGGAGTAACAACTCTGAATGTTCTCATCTGCTGTCACATTGTTGTAGGAGTAACAACTCTGAATGTTCTCATCTGCTGTCATGTTGTTGTGGGAGAGACAACTGAATGTTCCCATCTGCTTCTTGTTGTTGTAGGAGAAACTACTCTGATTGTTCTCATTTGCTATCATGTTGTTGTAGGAGAGACAACTTTGATTGTTCTCACCTGCTGTCTTGTTGTTGTAGGAGAGACAACTCTTGATTGTTCTCATCTGCTGTCTTGTTGTTGTAGGAGAGACAACTCTGATTGTTCTCATCTGCTATCTTGTTGTTGTATGTTGTAGGAGAGACAACTTTGATTGTTCTAACCTGCTATCTTGTTGTTGTATGTTGTAGGAGAGACAACTATGACTGTTCTAATCTGATGTCTTGTTGTATGTTGTAGGAGAGACAACTTTGATTGTTCTAACCTGCTATCTTGTTGTTGTAGGAGAGACAACTTTGATTGTTTTAACCTGCTACAGTCGAACCTGGTCTTAGGACCACCTGTTTAAAGCGTTTCCCTGGTTATAGGACCGGGTCTACAATTTCCCGAGTTTTTTACTATATGCTAACACTGATTACGGCGCTCACCGTATGACGTGACCAGAGACCAGGCTAATTAACCGCCGCCAATGTTATTTATCCCGTTTACGACGACCAGCCAGTCCTTCGTCTCGCTGGGAGCTATAAACGATCGACACAGGTGTCTACAGGTGTTGATGTTTTCCTGTATTTAGTGAGTCCCAGATTACAGTGGGACGTGTTACGTTTATCAGTCAATACTGGTGCAGACACAGATCTATGATTCGTGAAGTGACATCACTTCGCGGTTCCGTCTAGACCAGAGTAGACCATTGCGTGGCCCGTATAAATTACAGGAATTAACTAAAGAATTAGTCATTGCCCGCTTAGAGTGTATTCATGTACATGTACAGTATCTCAGTGAATTATTTTTGTGGATTTTAAAAGTGGCCAATATAGGAAATGGCCAGTGTCAAAAGTGTAAAACCAAAAGCATTAACGCTGGAAGAACGAATATCAGTGATTCGACAAAATCAGCAAGGTAAAAGTTCGCGATTATTGGCAGAACAGTTGGAGTGGGAAAGACACAGATTTTACGTACGTTAAAGAGAAAAGCCGAGTATATGAATGACTTTGAAAATAATGCACCAAGTATGAAAAGAATTTTTATCGCTCTATTTATTATGTGAAACCTGTGAGGCAGGACCACCTGTCCTATGGGACCAGTTTTTGAAAGTCCCGTGAATGGTCGCCTTAGACAGGTTCGACTGTATCTTGTTGTTGTATGTTGTAGGAGAGACAACTATGACTGTTCTAATCTGATGTCTTGTTGTATGTTGTAGGAGAGACAACTTTGATTGTTTTAACCTGCTATCTTGTTGTTGTATGTTGTAGGAGAGACAACTCTGACTATTCTAATCTGATGTCTTGTTGTTGTTATGTTGTTGGAGAGACAACTCTGTACTAATCTGCTGTCTTGTTGTTGTATATTCTAGAAGAGACAACTCTCACCACTGAGACATTTTCTGGCTCCTCTGTTGTTCTCTGGCAGCCACAAAACCTCATTATAACAATAAATGTTTACTATTTGGTTTTCATGTGTCAATAAACACGGGCAACAGTCATGGTCATTCAAAAATCTGGTTTCTAACATCATATTATCCATTTGGCTCATAAGGCAGGGAAGGAAACATTTAAAATATCTTGCAACCATTGTTAGGGAGTGCAGCATTTTAAATGTAAAAAGTTTTAAAAATTTGATTGCTAATGTTAAAAATGTAAATAAAACTGTATTGAGTAGTTAAACTAATAGAAATGCAGGACAAAATATAACATTTGTAACATATAAATATAAATAAACACAGTTAATAA
The DNA here is from genome assembly GCA_032433765.1 of Megaustenia siamemsis. Lineage (NCBI taxonomy): Eukaryota > Metazoa > Mollusca > Gastropoda > Stylommatophora > Ariophantidae > Megaustenia > Megaustenia siamemsis. The sequence continues at coordinate 58,374,329 of JAVIAB010000046.1, forward strand.
AATATTTAGTGTAAAGCATTATGATGTCACTATGAGTTCCAACAGACAAAGGAACGAATGAACCCCTACCCCAGAAGTTGCTAGGACCTATGACCTTGCTGGTCACATGACTGGTAGAGCAAATTGCTACTTTCAGGGAGGAGTGTTAGAGAATGTAGCCACATACACATATACAGAAATGAATGCAGCAAATGTACATGTAGATGAAACCATGTGGACAAAATAACCAGGAAATATTATGCGTAATTTTTTTACAACTTTAGATGACATGCAAAAAGGAAAAACAAACATTATTTTAATCTTTCAATTTTGTAGGGCCCAGCTGGTGCCACAGGTGTGCAAGGTGCTGCCGGAGATAGAGGACTGCAGGTAAGTGCTTCAGTTTTTTAATTAATCACTTCATGAAGGAATTACATATTATAGATTGTGTATTCACCAACATTTGAACATGTTTACAAATAGATTGTGCATTCACCAACATTTGCATATGTTTACAAATAGATTGTGCATTCACCAACATTTGCATATGTTTACAAATAGATTGTGTATTCACCAACATTTGCACAAATATTTACAAATAGATTGTGCATACACCAACATTTGCACATATTTACAAATAGATTGTGCATTCACCAACATTTGCACATGTTTACAAATAGATTGTGCATTCACCAACATTTGCACATGTTTACAAATAGATTGTGCATTCACCAACATTTGCACATGTTTACAAATAGATTGTGCATTCACCAACATTTGCACATATTTACAAATAGATTGTGCATTCACCAACATTTGCACATGTTTACAAATAGATTGTGCATTCACCAACATTTGCACATGTTTACAAATAGATTGTGCATTCACCAACATTTGCACATGTTTACAAATAGATTGTGCATTCACCAACATCTGCACATGTTTACAAATAGATTGTGCATTCACCAACATTTGCACATGTTTACAAATAGATTGTGCATTCACCAACATTTGCACATGTTTACAAATAGATTGTGCATTCACCAACATTTGCACATATTTACAAATAGATTGTGCATTCACCAACATTTGCACATGTTTACAAATAGATTGTGCATTCACCAACATTTGCACATGTTTACAAATAGATTGTGCATTCACCAACATTTGCACATGTTTACAAATAGATTGTGCATTCACCAACATTTGCACATGTTTACAAATAGATTGTGCATTCACCAACATTTGCACATGTTTACAAATAGATTGTGCATTCACCAACATTTGCACATGTTTACAAATAGATTGTGCATTCACCAACATTTGCACATGTTTACAAATAGATTGTGCATTCACCAACATCTGCACATGTTTACAAATAGATTGTGCATTCACCAACATTTGCACATGTTTACAAATGTATATCTCAGCATTGATGAAGTAAGATTTTCTATTAAAAAAAAAACCTGAAGTACACATTTTGAACAGCCGGGTGGTTGCTACCACAATATGGTTTGTAAAACTCCTAAATAGTAACCAACTGAGGATTACGATATATTTCTATATCTTGGAAAGAAAACATCTAATTACCTGAGGGACGGACAAAATTGTAACATATAATATAAAATTGTAACATATAATATAAAATTGTAACATATAATATAAAATTGTAACATATAATATAAAATTGTAACATATAATATAAAATTGTAACATATAATATAAAATTGTAACATATAATATAAAATTGTAACATATAATATAAAATTGTAACATATAATATAAAATTGTAACATATAATATAAAATTGTAACATATAATATAAAATTGTAACATAAATAATAACATAAATAAAATTGTAACAAATATATATAACATATAATATTTGTAACATATAATATAAAATTGTAACAAAATGATTAATAAGTATTTTCAACAATTTTTACTTCACTTATGATGAGATATAAATGTGTACACAACAAATTCATCTTTTTATTATTTGTTTAGCTGTGAATTATTACCCATTAGTGAAGAGATTAGTAAACTGCTGCAGCACTGTTCCTATGCCAGTGATGCAAACAGAAATGTAACTATGCATTCACTTAGTTGCTTATCTTTTATTCAGTCAATTATCCATTCATTTGCCTATTCATCTATCTATTTATCATACACATATATACACATTCTTTCATCCATCTATCTATTTATCATACACATATTTACACATTCTTTCATCCATCTATCTATTTATCATACACATATTTACATTCTTTCATCCATCTATCTATTTATCATACACATATTTACACATTCTTTCATCCATCTATCTATTTATCATACACATATTTACACATTCTTTCATCCATCTATCTATTTATCATACACATATTTACGCATTCTTTCATCCATCTATCTATTTATCATACACATATTTACGCATTCTTTCATCCATCTATCTATTCATCATACATACATTTACACATTCATTCCTTCTTTCATTCAGCAACTAATCCACACATTTACTCATTCACTCATTCTTTCATTCATCAACTAATCCACACATTTACTCATTCACTCATTCTTTCATTCATAAACTAATCCACACATTTACGTATTAACTCATTCTTTTATTCATTGTAACTTTCATCTTGTAACTTTCATTAAATCATCACATTTGTTACTTCAATAACTTCCACTCTTTTTGTTCTTGTAACTTTCATTAAATCATCACATTTGTTACTTCAATAACTTCCACTTGTCATCATTTGTTACTTCAATAACTTCCACACACCATCATTTGTTACTTCAATAACTTCCACTTGTCATCATTTGTTACTTCAATAACTTCCACTCGTCATCATTTGTTACTTCAATAACTTCCACTCATCATCATTTGTTACTTCAATAACTTCCACTCATCATCATTTGTTACTTCAATAACTTCCACTCGTCATCATTTGTTACTTCAATAACTTCCACTCGCCATCATTTGTTACTTCAATAACTTCCACTCGTCATCATTTGTTACTTCAATAACTTCCACTCGTCATCATTTGTTACTTCAATAACTTCCACTCGTCATCATTTGTTACTTCAATAACTTCCACTCGTCATCATTTGTTACTTCAATAACTTCCACTCGTCATCATTTGTTACTTCAATAACTTCCACTCACCATCATTTGTTACTTCAATAACTTCCACTCACCATCATTTGTTACTTCAATAACTTCCACTCGTCATCATTTGTTACTTCAATAACTTCCACTCACCATCATTTGTTACTTCAATAACTTCCACTCACCATCATTTGTTACTTCAATAACTTCCACTCACCATCATTTGTTACTTCAATAACTTCCACTCGTCATCATTTGTTACTTCAATAACTTCCACTCGTCATCATTTGTTACTTCAATAACTTCCACTCACCATCATTTGTTACTTCAATAACTTCCACTCACCATCATTTGTCTTCAATAACTTCCACTCGTCATCATTTGTTACTTCAATAACTTCCACTCACCATCATTTGTTACTTCAATAACTTCCACTCACCATCATTTGTTACTTCAATAACTTCCACTCACCATCATTTGTTACTTCAATAACTTCCACTCACCATCATTTGTTACTTCAATAACTTCCACTCACCATCATTTCTTACTTCAATAACTTCCACTCACCATCATTTGTTACTTCAATAACTTCCACTCACCATCATTTGTTACTTCATAACTTCCACTCACCATCATTTGTTACTTCAATAACTTCCACTCGTCATCATTTGTTACTTCAATAACTTCCACTCGTCATCATTTGTTACTTCAATAACTTCCACTCACCATCATTTGTAACTTCAATAACTTCCACTCGTCATCATTTGTTACTTCAATAACTTCCACTCGTCATCATTTGTTACTTCAATAACTTCCACTCGTCATCATTTGTTACTTCAATAACTTCCACTCATCATCATTTGTTACTTCAATAACTTCCACTCGTCATCATTTGTTACTTCAATAACTTCCACTCGTCATCATTTGTTACTTCAATAACTTCCACTCACCATCATTTGTCACTTCAATAACTTCCACTCACCATCATTTGTCACTTCAATAACTTCCACTCACCATAATTTGTTACTTCAATAACGTCCACTCGTCATCATTTGTTACTTCTATATCTTCCACTCACCATCATTTGTTAGTTCAATAATTTTGTTCTTTTACATGATTTGATCTCATTCTAGGGTCTTGTTGGACCTGCTGGACCACAAGGTAATGAAGGACGACAAGGTGCTCCTGGTGTACGTGGAAATGAGGGTGAAGCCGGACGTGAAGGAGAAGACGTTAGTATTTAACTTTTCTTTCTTAATTTCTATTTCTGTCTATCTTATTCTTAATCGCTAAAAGTGAAAATGAGTTACAAGAAATGTTAGACATTATAGTGAAGGAAAGCAAAAATAAAGGACTCAGTCTTAATAGCAAAAAGACAGAAGTAATTGTTGCAACAAAGAAATAGACATCACCTCAGTGCAAAATAAAGACACGTGGAACAATATTAAAACAGGTAAATGAATTTAAATATTTGGGAACTTTGTTAACCTCAGACGGAAGATGTACAAAAGAGGTGAGATGCAGAATGGCTCAGGCAAAAGCAGTTTTCCGAAAAATGAGGAAGATACTATGCAATCCATTTTTGTCATCAGAAACAAGAAAAAGTGTTCTTAAATGTTATGTAGAGCCAGTCTTAACATATGGATGTGAATCATAGACAATAGGACAACAGACAAGAAAATCACTGGAGTCTGTAGAAATGTGGTTTTACAGAAGAATGTTGAGAATACCATGGACAGCTAAGAAGAGTAATGAAAATGTTCTGAAAGAGGTCAAAGCAAAAAGAGAGCTAATTTCCAATATTAGGAAGAAACAATCATCATTTTTTGGCCATGTAATGAGAAAAGAACAACTGGAATATATTGTAACAACTGTAAAAATTGAGGGATGAAGAGATAGAGGGAAGCAAAGAGAAAAAACACCAGACAGCTTAAGAAAATGGCTTGGCAGAAGGTCAACAACAGAAATGATAAATAACTGTCAAGGTTGAAAGTTGTGGAGAGACATGATCACCTATGCCAGCAGGCCCGGTACTTGATGATGATGATCTATCTATTGACCTTTCAAGCCGTAGCCAGCCCATAGGGCATAGATCCAGATACTCCTTCTCTTATCTAAATTTTTTTTCTAGCAGTTTTCAATCCTTGTAAAGATCTTTTATCAAATCTCGCCATTTGTCTCTGTTCTGTGCAAGCAACTCTATCTCATTGAGGGAGCTGATTCCTGCTGCTCTTGCCTCTCTGTTCAATGTTCTTCTCAGTGTCTCTCTGGGTCGGCCTCTTTTCCTCTTACCTGTTGTTTCCCACATGAGGGCTTGCTTTGCTATTCGGTTATTATCTCTTCTCATCACATGTCCAACATAATCTTTTCTTGATTACTGAAGATATTTGTGCTTGATTGGCAATTTCTCTCATTTCTTCTTCATTTATATTTACTTATTTTAACAAACAATATTTTAACACTGAGATGCCGTCTGCATGTTTCTAGGTTGTCCCAAGATTTAATCTCTGTGTGTTTCTAGGTTGTCCCACGATTTAATGTCTGTGTGTTTCTAGGTTGTCCCAAGATTTAATCTCTGCATGTTTCTAGGTTGTCCCAAGATTTAATCTCTACATGTTTCTAGGTTGTCCCAAGATTTAATCTCTGCATGTTTCTAGGTTGTCCCAAGATTTAATATCTATATGTTTCTAGGTTGTCTCAAGATTTAATCTCTGTGTGTTTCTATGTTGTCCCAAGATTTAATCTCTGCTTGTTTTTAGATTGTTCCAATCTCTGTGTGTTTCTAGGTTGTCCAAGATTTAATCATTATGTGTATCTAGGTTGTCCCAAAATTGAATCATTATGTGTATCTAGGTTTTTCAAGATTTAATCTCTATGTGTTTTTAGGTCTTTCCCTTTCCTTATTCCTTGTTGACTCCAAATTAGTTATTTTCAGACAATGCTTGCAGTGTCCTATTCACTCCATTATCTTTTATTTATAATTTCTTTTCCACTTTGGCATAACTTTTTAAAATAAATATTACTGAATACAAAAATTAGGCTATGGATATTAATTTCGGCAGCAAAAAATGTTATCATTTGATACTAAATGCCAAGAAAATTTGTCATAATATTTTGGCAAAACAACATTTATAACCAAGAGCTGCTTGATAGATGCAACCAAATATAGAAATTCATAAATTTGTTACATAAATATGGTGAAACTTAGAAGGGCATATACTCCAAAGAGACTACAATTAAATAATCATATAATCTGGAATGCCAAGATTAGTCATGTAATATTCTCCTTGGCTAAATATGTAAATGATCATGAATATTAACATGTTAAGGAGATAAATATGATCATGTGATCACACTCATCTGGCTGTGCTCGACGGCAGTCGTTAGAGTCTCTGGGGAGGTCTATTCTGACAAGTGTCTGCTTCATTTTTATGCCAGTGTGCGCAGGTGTAAGAAGTAATGAACATGCTGACAGACTTGCCAGTTTGGCTGATGTGGAGTGCAGAAAAGCAATGGACTACTTAACATTCTGAATGCCCTCAGAGATGCAGGATGAAAAAAAAACAAATAAAAAAATTAACCCCAAATCCACAGCCATGAACAGACTTAGCAAAAATCATGTAGGAGATGTAGACGAAAGCACTACATAGGAATCCAAAGAAGAGTTGTCGATCAACACAACCACAGTGTTGTTACTTGCTACACTTTAATGGATATTCTTTAGAAGAGAACTGAACACTTGTGGACTTGTTCGATGTGCAATGAGGATGACATGTAGACTAAACTAAACTAAACTAAACTAAACTAAAGTAAACTAAACTAAACTAAACTAAACTAAACTAAACTAAACTAAACTAAACTAAACATATAATCATTATCAGATATCTATGAAGAATAAACAGACCATCACTGTATTAGAAGAATCAATCAATCACAATGTGTCACATGTCAGTTATGATTCCTCTACCGACACTTGTCTTATGTCTTCCAGATCAGGCCTGTTTCTTTCTGTCTATTGTACATCTGGAAGTCCAATTCTGTGTTTCCTATTATTCTCAATTCCCTTTTATTTCTCCATGATCAATTGCTTTGACAGCTTTCATTTGATAACTTGTCTGAAAAATCCAGAATGTTTTCTTTTATTTGTTCATAACATTATTAAATTTCAACACTTATTTTTATAGCTTTTCCATTCTTCTTTTTACTGTTCATTGAATTTTGTTGCTGAGAACTACTTCCATGATTCTACTTTCTTTCATATTTTTCCATATTAATTGTCAGCAATATTAACTGTATTTGACATACATTGTCAAAACAAGATGGGTTCAGTGAGGGTTTTAGGGTTCTTTTTGTCTGATTCATATGGTTGAAATTATGGATTAGTGAGGATCATTCTCATATAATAGAAGTGCTGCTCTCATATAATAGAAGTGCTGCTCTCATATAATAGAAGTGCTGCCCTCATATAATAGAGGTGCTGCCCTCATATAATAGAAGTGCTGCTCTCATATAATAGAAGTGCTGCCCTCATATAATAGAGGTGTTGCTCTCATATAATAGAAGTGCTGCCCTCATATAATAGAAGTGCTGCTCTCATATAATAGAAGTGCTGCCCTCATATAATAGAAGTGCTGCCTTCATATAATAGAGGTGTTGCTCTCATATAATAGAAGTGCTGCTCTCATATATTAGAAGTGCTGCCCTCATATAATAGAGGTGCTGCCCTCATATATTAGAATTGCTGCCCTCATATAATAGAGGTGTTGCTCTCATATATTAGAAGTGCTGTTGTATATATTAGAAGTGCTGCCCTCATATAATAGAAGTGCTGCCCTCATATAATAGAAGTGCTGCCCTCATATAATAGAAGTGCTGCCCTCATATAATAGAAGTGCTGCTCTCATATAATAGACATGCTGCCCTCATATAATAGAGGTGCTGCTCTCATATAATAGAGGTGCTGCTCTCATATAATAGAAGTGCTGCCCTCATATAATAGAAGTGCTGCCCTCATATAATAGAGGTGTTGCTCTCATATAATAGAAGTGCTGCTCTCATATAATAGAAGTGCTGCTCTCATATATTAGAAGTGCTGGCTGCCCTCATATAATAGAAGTGCTGCTCTCATATAATAGACGTGCTGCCCTCATATAATAGAGGTGCTGCTCTCATATAATAGAGGTGCTGCCTTCATATAATAGAGCTGCTGCTCTCATATAATAGAGGTGCTGCTCTCATATAATAGAGGTGCTGCCCTCATATAATAGAGGTGCTGCCCTCATATAATAGAGGTGCTGCTCTCATATAATAGAGGTGCTGCCCTCATATAATAGAAGTGCTGCCTTTTTGTGCTGATCCTGATGTATTTTTTTCCACGTATCTTCCATCTGTTGCAGTTACTGCTATAAGAAGAAATGTTCACATGTGCTAGTTGAACAAGTGTATCAAAGATCTTCCTGGAAAAGGATATAATGCTGAATAATTTCAGTGGAAGTCTTTCATTTATGATCATAACTGACAAAAGGATATAATGCTGAATAATTTCAGTGGAAGTCTTTCATTTATGATCATAACTGACAAAATGATATAATGCTGAATAATTTCAGTGGAAGTCTTTCATTTATGAACATAACTGACAAAAGGATATAATGCTGAATAATTTCAGTGGAAGTCTTTCATTTATGATCATAACTGACAAAAGGATATAGTGCTGAATAATTTCAGTGGAAGTCTTTCATTTATGAACATAACTGACAAAATGATATAGTGCTGAATAATTTCAGTGGAAGTCTTTCATTTATGATCATAACTGACAAAATTTAAATCCTAAAACAGTGCGTATGAAATAAATTTGGCTGTTTATACATACACACATATACATATATGTTGATATTTGAATGGAAAAATTAGAAGTCTGATCAATCTTTGAGAAAAAATCTCTAGAAGTTAATACTTATGGGGCTGCCTAAAGTGTTGTTAGGTTGATTCTTGTAATCATTAGCTTAACATATTTTGTCATTTTATCACTTTTTGAACATGTAATCTCAAAACTCGTCTTACTCTATTAATGTCTTATTTTAGGGACTACCAGGTTTCCAAGGTGAACCGGGTCCAGCAGGACCAAGGGGACCTCCAGGTGAGAGAGGAGTTACTGGAGGTCCAGGAGCTGGTGGACAAGCTGTGAGTACAATGTCTATAAGTGTTATATATATAATAAGGGGGGGGGGTCTACCTGGAGGTTCAGTAGCTGGTGGACAACCTTTGAGTGCAATGTCTATAAGTGTTAGATACATAATAAGGGGGGGGGGGCCTAGAGGTAATATGTTTACCAATAGCTTTATTGCTTACCCATCCTAAACAACTTGCTCAACCTTGACAAATGTTTACCAACAGCTTTATTGCTTACCCAACCTCGACATATATTTACCAACAGCTTTATTGCTTACCCAACTTACACAACTTACCCAACTTCGACAAATGTTTACCAACAGCTTTATTGCTTACCCAACCTCGACATATATTTACCAACAGCTTTATTGCTTACCCAACTTAAACAACTTACCTAACTTCGACAAATGTTTACCAACAGCTTTATTGCTTATCCAACCTTGACATTTGTTTACCAACAGCTTTATTGCTTACCCAATCTTGACATTTGTTTACCAACAGCTTTATTGCTTACCCAACCTTGACATTTGTTTACCAACAGCTTTATTGCTTACCCAACCTTGACATTTGTTTACCAACAGCTTTATTGCTTACCCAACCTTGACATTTGTTTACCAACAGCTTTATTGCTTACCCAACCTCAACAGTTGTTTACCAACAGCTTTATTGCTTACCAACCTAAACAACTTACCCAACCTCGACAAATGTTTACCAACAGCTTTATTGCTTACCCAACCTCGACAAATGTTTACCAACAGTTTTATTGCTTACCCAACCTAAACAACTTACCCAACCTCGACAAATGTTTACCAACAGCTTTATTGCTTACCCAACCTCGACTTCAGCCTAGGATCATACCAGCTTGCCTTCCTTCTTGCTCCCTATTCAATTGATCAGACTAAACTGGTTTGTTTCTAGGGGGACTGCAAAGAGGTGGAGTTGGGTCTGGATAGTTCTAGTTCACCGATGCCGGCTTAAAGCCATCAGCTATGAGTTGTTCAAACTTTCAGCCATGTTGCTGTATACAAGACTTTGTTGTTGTTATTCAGTAACGTACTAATATAGATGAAAAGTGTTGTCAATATACATGATTGAGAAGATAAAAAAGTGTTGTCTTTATTCATGATTGAGAAGATAAAAAAGTGTTGTCTTTATTCATGATTGAGAAGATAAAAAGTGTTGTCTTTATTCATGATTGAGAAGATAAAAAAGTATTGTGCTGATTTATAATTGAGAAAACAAAAAAGTGTTGTCCTTATTCATGATTGAGAAGATAAAAAAGTATTGTGCTGATTTATAATTGAGAAAACAAAAAAGTGTTGTCCTTATTCATGATTGAGAAGATAAAAAAGTGTTTAACAGTCAGAGAAAGTAATCTTGGCCCTACTGAAGCAAGCCTGTGTGACTCTCAACAGTCAGAGAAAGTAATCTTGGCCTACTGAAGCAAGCCTGTGTGACTCTCAACAGTCAGAGAAAGTAATCTTGGCCTACTGAAGAAAGCCTGTGTGACTCTCAACAGTCAGAGAAAGTAATCTTGGCCTACTGAAGCAAGCCTGTGTGACTGTCAACAGTTAGAGAAAGTAATCTTGGCCTACTGAAGCAAGCCTGTGTGACTCTCAACAGTCAGAGAAAGTAATCTTGGCCTACTGAAGCAAGCCTGTGTGACTCTCAACAGTCAGAGAAAGTAATCTTGGCCTACTGAAGCAAGCCTGTGTGACTCTCAACAGTCAGAGAAAGTAATCTTGGCCTACTGAAGAAAGCCTGTGTGACTCTCAACAGTCAGAGAAAGTAATCTTGGCCTACTGAAGCAAGCCTGTGTGACTCCACAGTCTGAGAAAGAAAGTTTGAACTACTGAAGCAAGCCTGCAAGTCTAGTTCAAACAAGTTATTACCTAGATCTAGATGTCAAAAGATTGTCTAAATATACAGCAACTGCTTATTGCAACAGAAAAAGAAGAAAATAAAAATATTTACTTCTGTGTTTAATTGCTTTTTTCTCTTCTTTCTTCTTCTTCCTCCCTTCTGCCTCCTGTGGAGCATGGGTCTTCAACAATCTCTTTCCAAACTGTTCTGTTTCCTGTCATTCTGTTAGGATCCCACCATGTCTTCCTCATTTTCTTCATCACTGCTTCCACTTGTTTTCTTTAATCATGAGTCCACGTCACTCCTTCGGATGAAAGAGATGGGAGTTAAGATGAGCACAGCCAGAAATGAGAAACTTAGTGGGTGGGTAAGAAGACTAAACAATCAACACAGAACTGAAGTTCTCAGTCACTGGACACTGCAAGACTTGCTGAGGGAATCTGAGCACTTAGGAACATGTTCGGAGTGTAATGATGATGATCCGCAAATAACTCAATAACTTGTCTACTCCAAGTCTATTTTTGTCCTCCTTTTTATCTCCTCCCCTGTGGATTCAAAAAAAAAAGAGTTTGTGTAATACTCTCAGCTGGCTTCCACAGTGTGTGTCCTATCCAGTACCATCCTCTTCATTGTATCTCTTTGTTCACTGGTATTTGGCTGGTATTTTCCCATAATTCTACATTAGTGATTTTGTTCTGCCATTTCATTTTGAAAGTCTGTATCTTTATGAATCTCATTTTTGTTGTTCTCCATGTTTCACAGTTTCATAGGACTGATTTAACATTGGAGGTGAAGATTTTTATTTTCATATTTAAACTAATTTCTTTGGGTTTCCATCTTTCCAAGTGCAATAAAGGCTACTCTTCCATTTAAATCCTGTTGGCATCATTCTCTTTTCCTCCTTCTTTGTCTAAATTACTGTCTAGATACACATCAGATTCCGGCTTGTTGCAGGAGCTACTGAGATAAGTGCTCTGTGCATACCCTGAGCTGTGTGTCTCATCCGGTTTGATCATGTTTCGATATTCCAATTGTTTACGATGAATGATGATATCGTATGACAGGGAAAAGTTGGCTGTGTTCACTTTCTGCACGGTTTCGCCTTATGTCTTTTGGCATGTACTGAGACTGCTACGATGGGGACTACAGTTACCTTTCTTTGTTTGGGAGATGAGATTCGGATGATTCCACTGGCACGGGCGGTTGAGCAATTAAGGATTTTAATTCATTTGCAGTGATACCGGGGCCTTCCATAAACATACATACATCAGATTTTATGTCTAGTAGAGATATTTCCAATGGGAAACATCAGGATACAAAAAAGCGGAAAACCTAAAGAGACACTAAAAAGAACACTTATAAAAGAAGCAAAGTTGGCAGGCATAGACTCATTAGATAAGATCAAACATCTCACCCAGAACAGAGCTGGGTGGCATGAACACTACAAGCCCTATGTAACCAGCTAGATACCTTTAAGTTAAGTAATATAACTGACCTTGCACTGTCTTTTCTTCCCAGGGTCCTCCCGGCCCTGCAGGTTTGAGAGGCTCAGCTGGAAATGACGGTTTAGCCGTAAGTATTTTGTTAATAGTTATTTTGTTGAGACTCACATAACACAGTATGTATTTTGTATGATAAAAATAGATGTGTTTTGTTAATAGTTATTTTGTTGAGACTCACATAACACAGTATGTATTTTGTATGATAAAAATAGATGTGTTTTGTTAATAGTTATTTTTTTGAGACTCACATAACACAGTATGCATTTTGAATGATAAAAAACAAGTAATGTAACATATGCTGAGTGATAACAATCATATAATGAATGTATGTGTAACATATGCTGAGTGGTAAAAACAGATAATTTAATATATAATGAGTAGTATAGACATATTCAACTCAAACATATTATCAACACTTACCTACGCGTGTGAAGGCTGGAAAACATCAAATGAGATTGAGAAAAAAAAACTAAACACTTTTGAAGTCAAATGCCAAAGAAAATTACAATGGAATGAGTTCAATGATAGTAATGAGTTCTCAATTATAATAAAGAGTTCTCAATGACAATAAAGAATTCTCAATGATAGTAATGAGTTCTCAATAATAAGAAAGAGTTCTCAATGATAGTAATGAGTTCTAAATGATAATAAAGAGTTCTCAATGATAATAATGAGCTCTCAATGATAATAAAGAGTTCTCAATGACAATAAAGAATTCTCAATGATAATAAAGAGTTCTCAATGATAATAAAGAGTTCTCAATTATAATAAAGAGCTCTCAATGATAATAAAGAGTTCTCAATGATAATAAAGAGTTCTCAATTATAATAAAGAGCTCTCAATGATAATAAAGAGTTCTCAATTATAATAAAGAGCTCTCAATGATAATAAAGAATTCTCAATGACAATAAAGAGCTCTCAATTATAATAAAGAGTTCTCAATGATAATAAAGAGTTCTCAATGACAATAAAGAGTTCTCAATTATAATAAAGAGCTCTCAATGATAATAAAGAGTTCTCAATTATAATAAAGAGCTCTCAATGATAATAAAGAGTTCTCAATGATAATAAAGAGTTCTCAATGATAATAAAGAGTTCTCAATGATAATAAAGAGCTTTCAATGACAATAAGGAGCCCTCAGTGATAATAAAGAGTTCTCAATGATAATAAAGAGCTCTCAATGACAATAAGGAGCCCTCAATGATAATAAAGAGTTTTCAATGATAATAAAGAGTTCTCAATGACAATAAGGAACCCTCAATGATAATAAAGAGTTCTCAATGATAATAAAGGGTTCTCAATGATAATAAAGAGTTTTCAATGATAATAAAGAGCTCTCAATGACAATAAGGAGCCCTCAATGATAATAAAGAGTTTTCAATGATAATAAAGAGTTCTCAATGATAATAAAGAGGTTTCAATGATAATAAAGAGTTCTCAATGACAATAAGGAACCCTCAATGATAATAAAGAGTTCTCAATGACAATAAAGGGTTCTCAATGATAATAAAGAGTTCTTAATGATAATAAACAACTCTCGTTGATAGTAAATATAAAGTTTTCATTGGCAAACATTATAATTGTGACCAAATTAGTCAAATTCAAGATGTAAAGAGTTAATTAAACAAACAGAACCTGGGTAAAGCAGCAACAGAGAAAATAAATGTTTTATCTTCATCATCAATTATATATAATAATATTATTTTTATTTTATTTCTTTCATAACTTAACAAATTATGATGTTTTTGTGGTTTAGTTAATTTTTGTTACTATATTTTGACCTCAGCCCTTTTTCTTTTTGATCTTCATACATTTTCTTGTTCTTTTTGTGTGTGTTATGCATGTCTGTTAAGCTCCTTTCTGATTTAGATTTTTTTTGTCCATTGATTTTTACAATTATTTTATTGAGGTTGAAATATTGTTACATTTTTTCTATTTATTTATCATCTTTTAATTAGTCAATTTCATTCCAATTTTTTATATTGTGGCTGCTTATTTGTGTACAAAATTATGTAATGTAACTTGATCTTAAATATATTCTTTAGGGACCCCCAGGAGAGAGAGGTCCTCTAGGGCGAGTTGGACCTAGAGGAAATAGAGTGAGTACATTAATGAATAGTTTGTTGCTCAGTATTTAACAGCATCAGATGAAAGATACACAACAGAAATAAACAGCAGAGTGGCTGAGGCCAAAATAGCATTTCAGAAAATGTAAAATGTCTTATGTGATAAGTCTCTGTTTTTAGAAGTGAAAAAGATAATTCATTAGTGCTATGTAGAGCCAATTATGACCTATGGAAGCAAATCATAGACAGTAATTGATGAAAGGTCAGTAGATAGATTCAGGAAAATATAGATAATAATGATTTTCAGCATCTGACCTGCATTTAAAAAAAAAAGGTGTTACATGGAAAGCAATCGCTATTTTCTGATGATGAATGTCATAAAAAAGGTGTTACATGGAAAGCAATCGCTATTTTCTGATGATGAATGTCATAAAAAAGGTGTTACATGGAAAGGAATCGCTATTTTCTGATGATGAATGTCATAAAAAAGGTGTTACATGGAAAGGAATCGCTATTTTCTGATGATGAATGTCATAAAAAAGATGTTACATGGAAAGCAATCACTATTTTCTGATGATGAATGTCATAAAAAAGGTGTTACATGGAAAGCAATCGCTATTTTCTGATGATGAATGTCATAAAAAGGTGTTTCATGGAAAGCAACCGCTATTTTCTGATGATGAATGTCATAAAAAGGGTGTTACATGGAAAGCAATCACTATTTTCTGATGATGAATGTCATAAAAAAGGTGTTACATGGAAAGCAATCGCTATTTTCTGATGATGAATGTCATAAAAAAGGTGTTACATGGAAAGCAATCGCTATTTTCTGATGATGAATGTCATAAAAAAGGTGTTACATGGAAAGCAA
Organism: Megaustenia siamemsis; assembly: GCA_032433765.1. Classification (NCBI taxonomy): domain Eukaryota; kingdom Metazoa; phylum Mollusca; class Gastropoda; order Stylommatophora; family Ariophantidae; genus Megaustenia; species Megaustenia siamemsis. Next base: position 58,389,897 of record JAVIAB010000046.1, read on the forward strand.
TCACTATTTTCTGATGATGAATGTCATAATAAATGTGTTACATGGAAATCTATCACTATTTTCTGATGATGAATGTCATAAAAAAGGTGTTACATGGAAAGCAATCACTATTTTCTGATCATGAATGTCATAAAAAAGGTGTTACATGGAAAGCAATCACTATTTTCTGATGATTAATGTCCATAAAATAATGGAGAATGAGGAAACTTTATGAATCTGATTGTGAGAGCATGGATTTGGATTACGCTGATGATGTGTGTATGCCCTCAGAAGAGGAATTTGACATTTCAGACACGGGTAATGATAGCGATTATGCCGTCAGTAGGCCTCATTTTAATACTGATTCATCAAGTTCTAGAGTCATAACAGTGACTGTCAGTAGCATCAGCTGCTCTATTGACAAACAACCCAGCATCTCTATACATGGAACTACTGTTGGGGCATATGCGGTCCTCTAGTTCTAACATTGGAATAATTCCTTCTTCATCAGGTCATGGTAGACAAAGTCTTCATGAAGTTTGATCGTTAGGTGGTAAGTGGAGAAGGGGGCATGACCTGGGCAACATAACTTGTGTTGCAGTAAAGCAATTTTTAAGAATTTATTGTAAAAAGATTATTTCAAAATATATATATTTTTTGTGTATGACCTTTTCAGACATGAGTAGCAGACATAAGAATAAAAACATCCAAAGGTTTTCAATTTTTTCCTCATGAAAAAAAGCATAGGTTTTTTTTTTAAATTTCTTATTACAACTCATCACACTCACATAATGTTTACATATTCAAATTTCTCATTCATTTTGCTTCAACAAACTTAGATAAATTAACAATATAGGTACAATAGGTCTAGAGATATGCCTCTCTAAAGAATACATGTTATTGTTATTGCCCTAATTTTTCCTCTGGTACTGGGTGGTACATTTTTGTTTCTATAAAGTCTGATAGTGAAGAGATTAAACAGACAAATGAATGAAATCTTCAGCAAGGTGAAAACAAAGACAAAATAAATTTGGTGACTTAATTCCCAGGAAAAGAAAGACAAATATGGATACAAGTTGTAAAAGATTACAATAAAAATAACAAATTTCAAGTAAAGACAAAAATAATAGAGAAAAACACTAAGTAGTGGCAATGCAATGCTGGGAGACATGAAAACAGTATGGAGAAGTGGCAATGCTGATATAGATGTAGAAACAGTGGATATAAACATACATCTACCATCTACATCTGTTTTGTTGCACCTCCACACGCTATTATGTATATTCCCTCCACAAATGAAAGTTATGGGCCTGGAAGATATTTTTTCAATTGTAAATCTGTGATGGTCCAAAATATAAGAAGGTCTAGTTTAGATCAGAAGTATTGAGAGGCTAAATTTAGAGTCCAAAACCATGCCCAGGCAATAAGGCATTTGATAATTGTGCCTTCTTATCATTTAAAATCTGTTGCTTGAAATTGCAAATGATGAGATCATCTCTTTCTGTTAGGGCCGTCAAGGAGAACAAGGGAGAGAGGGTGAGCCTGGAGTTGCAGGTGAAGGCGGACTTGAAGGTGCTCAAGGTCCTCCTGGACCTAGCGGAGAGGCTGCTCTTAAAGGAACTCGAGGCAGCCCTGGTTTACAAGGACCTGCTGGTCCTCTTGGGCCAGCCGGACGAGATGGGCCTGCAGGACCTACTGGACCACCAGGTTTACCCGGACCTCAAGGAGTTGCAGGTGAACCTGGCCAGCAAGGTGATGACGGACCAGCTGGTCCTAGGGTGGGTTGAATAGTTTTTTTTTTAAACTTCAGTAGATAAATGTTCATTTTTGCTACCATTTAGACTCGTAACAGCCAAGGCACCTGACAGCAACAGAGCTGAAGTTACCAGCAAATCATAGCTGACAGCTTGCACCAGTGTTGGTGAATCAGAACCATCCAGACCCTACTACACCTCCTCATGGTGCCTCTAGTAAAAGACTAACCTGTCTAGTCTGGCCAAGTGTATAGGGATCAAGAGGGAAGGCAACCCCTACTAAAAAATGTCATGTTGCAGTCGGATGTGTGGGACCAAAAGGTGCAAATATCAGTTATACTGCACCACAACACAATGATACACACCCACTTAACATCCTTTTAAGGGTGGATGATGAAGAAGTGTATTGCTTTAGTCATAGGATGAGCACAAACAAGTAAGTAAACTATCATTTACATTGCCTTTTAAAATTCATAGTTTATTTATTTTTAATTTTATACGTACACAGGATACAGTTGGGGGCCTCAGTAGCCTAGTTGAGAAAACCACCCGACTGGACTACCTCAGTAGTCTAGCTGGGAAAACCACCCGACTGGACTACCTCAGGATCCTAGTTGAGAAAACCACCCGACTGGACTACCTCAGTAGCCTAGTTGGGAAAACCACCCGACTGGACTACCTCGGTAGCCTAGTTGGGAAAACCGCCCGACTGGACTACCTCGGTAGCCTAGGAAGGTAGTGTGAGTTGTACTCATGGTTGAAAAAAAGTACCCCCGTGATCAACACAGTCACGGGCAGAAATGGGTACCACGGTATAGTACTCTGAGAAGATGAGGAATGCTGCCTCTCTTCATGAGTTTTGATGCTTGAAGCGACACTATCCAGAAGTCTTCTAACACTTCTGGATAGGCGGCTGAACACAAATGGGTGAAAACTTACGTGCTAAGATGCTGATTCAGGTCTTTTACTTTACCTTACCTGATGTACACAGTCACATTGATGGCTGAATTAAAGGGAAACAAACTTTTAATTGTATTTCACACATTTGTGTATCTATTTATCTATTGACTTTTTGAGCCATGGCCAGCTCATCTGGCATAGACCCAGATACTCTTTCTCTTTTTCAAAATTTTCTTTCTAGCAGTTTCTCAATCTTTGCAAAAAAACATTTATCAAATCCCACAATTTGTCTCTGTTCTGTGCAAGCATCTTGATCTCATTGAGGGAGCCAATTCCTGCTGCCTTTATCTCTCTGATAGATGTTCTTCTCAGTGTATCTCTGAGTTGGCGTCTATTCCTCCTACCTGTTGTTTCCCACATGAGGGCTTGCTTTTACACATTTATGGACAAGTGTAAAGATTATGCAACATTTCAGATCAATGATTTCTCACCTGAAAACAAAAACATAAATAAAATTGAACACAAAAATACTAGTGAAGGTGATTTAATACTAACATGTATGTAAGTTAATCTATGACTGTTGCATGTAAGTGAACATCAACCAGAAATAAAAGCTAGTCCACAATTTTCTGGTTGATGGCAACACATCTGGGACCCTTTACAAACTTTTGGATGCATTACAGCATAAGTGATAAATCATCTCTCATCGTAATTTTATCTTCTGTTCTTGAATTTGTCATTATATCTAGTGAAGACTTTAGATCATAAGCTTCTTGTCTAGTCTTGTCATTTTTCCATAACTTTGTATCATACAATCTATAAATCATTTTTTCCCTTAGTTCATATGATTATATTTATATATATACTACTGTAAAAGTAAAAGTAAAAGTAAAGAGCCCCGTCACGCCATGTGGCGTATAGAGAATATGGTGCTAGTGACCATAATTTTTATAGACTGTCGGCACGTGATTTTTTGGGTAATGTGGTCGGTATTACACCCATGTTTCTTTACTTTCCCAGAAAAAAATCTGATACCCATTTAAGGCTGGGTGAACCCGGAAGCATTGATCAGGATCGAACCTAAACTTGTGTCCTTTGTAGTCCAGTTCACTAACAACTGAGCCATTGTGGCCCCCTATCTATTGCTGTGCCTATTCCTTTTTAATGTTTGAATTAAACATTTGCACTTATTTTCTCTGACATAAGGGCAGAGAGAAAGAGACAGAGAGAGAGAGAGAGAGAGAGAGAGTATGTGTGTGTATAATAAGGGCCTAGTACATGTTTTTAGACAAAGAACATTTAGACCAGCACATGGTCAGCACTTGTTTGTGCACAGAGAAGTAGAACTATTCATTGTTCATAATTCTACACAAAGAACAAGTTGAACTATTCATTGTTCATAATTCTACACAAAGAACATGTAGAACTATTCATTGTTCATAATTCTACACAAAGAACAAGTTGAACTATTCATTGTTCATAATTCTACACAAAGAACAAGTTTCTACACAAGAATCATCACAATGCAGAACACTGTGGGCAAGCTGCTGGAGAAAATATTTGCCCGTGTCCTCACGTGTCGCCTTGAACAGAAACGCGTATTCCCATCCACACTCGGAGGTTATAGATATAACAAAGAGACATGGCTCAATGCGGCAGTATTTGCATATGACGTCTTCGAAGGCTTCCACAGACGAGAGGAGACATGTGCTGCTGCTATAGATCTGGAGGATGCATACAACAGGGTACCATTTGAATATCTCATGCATATGCTTCTCAAACTGGCGGTGAACCCCTTCCTCATAAGATGGATCGCCGCGGCACTGTTTCAGAGGAAGGTGATACTCAGATGTGGAAGTTGGTCTTCCGAGCCAACATCCATTTGTCCTGGGCTGCCACAAGGCTCACCATTGTCACCAGTTCTATTTAATGTGTACACAATAACGATCACGTCCCAACAGCTGGATGGGAGGGGAAGAACTATGACTTTTGCTGATGATATTCTGGTATATCGACAGGGAAGAGACAGACGGGGAATCGCCTCCACAATGCAAGACGAACTCGATCGCATTTCTTCCTGGTGTGGGGTTTCAGGTGCCTTGGTTAATCCTAATAAAGCATCAGTTTCATGGTTCTCCCTTAACAATCATATCGTTAATACGACCACACCGGTAGTACGAATGGGAGCTGATGAGGTGACCAGGGACAAGTTGATGACATACCTCGGAGTTAAGTTTGATCGCAGCCTGTGTTTTCGGGACCACGTCGACCATGTGATAACAAAATCCCGCAAAGGATTAGCCGCCTTGAAGGTCATGGCAGCTGCCAACATCGAGCAGAGGCTACTTACTCTTCTGTTCCAGGGATTAGTCCTCGCACCAATCGAGTATGCCCTGGCCATTCTTACTGTTAGTACGACTCAAATTGATAGGCTGGAGAAAATACAAAATGAAGCCATGCGCATTATCCTGGGATGTACGAGGGACACTCCCTGTGTGGCAATGAGGTATCTTCTTGACTTTCCAACCATGGATGACAGAATCAAGATCTGGAGAGCACGAGCATACCTGAAGATTAGTACAGATACAGAGCATCCATTGCACCACGTGCTCAACACAGAGAAAGGCACCAGGCTAAAAAGAGGCAAATCATGGTGGGCCGAGCAGAAGATGTCATCAAACAGGTCTGTGGGCTTACCAATCTCAGCGTTGGTGAGGAGTGGATACCGGTGCCTACGACATTCAAGGGGACTTTCTCATGTATTGTCACACTCGACAGGAAAAGTAGGGAACAGAACCCGGTCGTGGTTAATGCTGAGGTCAACGGTCTCATCTGCGATAACACCGATGAGAAAGATGCAGTCATCTATACAGACGGATCTGTAAGACGACACGAAAGAAGTGCATGGGCCTTTACAGCACGTTCGGCAGGCAGAATGGCCAAGGAAGACAGTGGTGCATACGCCATGACCACGAGTAGCATGACAATGGAGGTGATGGCAGTGACCAAGGCATTCAAATGGTTAGAGTCACAAGACTACATCCACGCATGTATACTGAGTGATTCGATGAGCATGATAAAAAAAGTGGAGGCGGGCTTTGTACGCATGCAATGGGTAGAGTCGTTGCAGAAATCCAAAATACGTAAGGTCACCTTTGTCTATGTCCCTGGACATGCGGGAGTGCGGGGAAATGAGAGAGCGGACAGGTTGGCTAGCTGCGCTGTCGTTGAGGACGGGCAACCGATGGATCGGGCGGACATCATCAATGCACTCCGAGATGTGGGAAGAGCACGGGACTTCGACAAACACAGATCAACGTCGCTTCTTCGGATGATGGAAATGGGAGTTAAGATGGGCACAGCCAGAAATGAGAAACTTGGTGGCCGTGTAAGAAGACTTATCAACCAACATAGAACTGGAGTCGTCAGTCGCTGGACACTGAGGGAATTGCTGAGGAGGGGATCTGAGCACCTATGGACATGTTCGGAGTGCAATGATGATGACCCGCATATAACTCAATAACTCAATAACTCAAAGAACAAGTTGAACTATTCATTGTTCATAATTCTACACAAAGAACATGTAGAACTATTCATTGTTCATAATTCTACACAAAGAACAAGTTGAACTATTCATTGTTCATAATTCTACACAAAGAACAAGTTGAACTATTCATTGTTCATAATTCTACACAAAGAACATGTAGAACTATTCATTGTTCATAATTCTACACAAAGAACAAGTTGAACTATTCATTGTTCATAATTCTACACAAAGAACAAGTTGAACTATTCATTGTTCATAATTCTACACAAAGAACAAGTTGAACTATTCATTGTTCATAATTCTAAACACAGAATAAGTGAGACCAGGACACAATACATATTAGCAGACAAAGAACATGTTTGTCTAGGACAATGTAATTGTTGCACACAATGAACAAGTAGACCTGTTGATTGTCCATTAGTTACTGTTATCACAGTTGCCATCACAGCATTCTGGGTGAACCCATAGTTGCTACATCAGTTTTAGCAGATGACAGTGCTAAAGGTAGAACCAGCTGTTCACTGACTCTGCCCAAGCTTGCACTTGCTGAAGTAGTATTTACAAAGAACAAACATGACTAGGACATAGTACATATTAGCACACAAAGAACAAACAGGACTAGGACATAGTACATATTAGCACACAAAGAACAAATGGGACAGAACAGCATAATTATTAGCATACAAAGAACAAGTGGGACTAGGATATAGTACTTATTAACCAAACAAAAAACAAATACAACCAGGACATAGTGCTTATGGTACACAGAGAAGAAAACAAGGAGGACCAAGTTTAAAGTACTTATAGCACACAGGAACAAATATAATCAAAACAAAGTACTTATAGCACACAGGAATAAACATAATCAAAACAAAGTAGGCCTACTTATAGAACTGCAGTAATAATTACTTGCACATTTATTTTTTGTTTGTTTTGAACTCACTCTTTATTTCCAGGCTCTTTCAGTATTTTTCTTATTAAAATAGTGATAATAATCAACATATTCAATAACATTTGTTTGTACTCCAGGTAAGGAAACATTATCACCAACATTAAACAAGAGGAAGAATACAACTTTTCAATCCTCGAGTTCACTGTTTAGGGAATATGTTATTGGTATCCATATTTCAAGCATTTCAGAAAATGAAAAACATATGCAACAAATCTATGTCAATAGAAGTGAGAAAGAGAGTTGATCAGTGCTATATAGAACCAATTCTGACCTATGGAAGCGAATTATAGACAGTAGACAAACAAACGAGAAGATGATTAGAGGCCACAGAGATGGGATTTCTCAGAAGAATGTTAAAAGTTCCCTGGACAACTAAAAAGACCAACGAGCATTAATGACATCTGCCTAATCCATTGGTTGATTATCTTTGATGACAGCACAATTAGCCAACCTGTCTGCGCTTTCATTTCCCTGGATTCCTCCATCTTAGAATGACTTCTGTAATGACTCAATCCACTGCCTGCATACAGAGCCACCTCCACTTTTCTTAACTGAAATCTGACCTTTTTTTCACAAAGTAAAGATAGTCTCATAAGAACTTATATTTGAAAATGATGTGTTAGTGACTTCATTGTACTAATTCTCTGATCCCTGAAGTAGGGTGACCAGTACCCTTTCTCGCTGCCTTTCCTCCCATGAGAATATCTCTGGGACCTATTTAAAGGGCTGGGTGGCCCCTTAGAGTTTTTTTAGACTTGAAGAAAAATTGCTCCAACTAACATTTTATTTCTAATCTTTCCATTCATGATGAGTGTTATGTTGACCTACAAAGCTACAGAATCCATTAGAATGTGTTAATTATTTGTTGAAAAGGGCAGGGTATTTTTGAGATTGTGCAAGTACGGTGAAATTGGTTTTATGAATTAATAGCTGATAAAGAATCATGTTTTTTTTTTCAAATTTAGGGTGATTCTGGCGCCCGTGGTGTAAAGGGAGATGGTGGAGAACAAGGAGAAGCTGTAAGTAACTCTTACGAGTTAAGGAGGAAATCATGTTCTGTGACATGCTTAGTACCTTTAATGATTATCAAGTATCATAAACAATGACTAACTTGCAGAAATACATGTTTTTTTAATCATTTATTTTCAATTGTTGTTGTCACTGTTGTCCCTATTGCTGTCCCTGTTGTTGTCACTGTTATTGGCCCAGTATCCTGTAAACTTGTTTCAGATTCTGAGACAAGTGCAGAGAGTCAAATAAGTGGGCACAATAATAATATCAGATGGAAGATGCACCACAAAAATAAAAAGCAGAATAACCCAGGCCAAAATAGCATTTCAGAAAATGAAAAATATCTTGTGCAAGTCTATGTCAATAGAAGTGAGAGAGAGAATTCATCGGTGCTATATGGAGCCAATTTTGACCTATGGAAGTGAAGCATGCACAGAAAATAAACAAACGAAAAGACAATTAGAGGCCACAGAGATGGGATTTCTCAAGAAAATGTCTGAAAAGAGTTCCCTGAACAGCTAAAAAGACTAACGAGGACATTTTCAAAGAGGTCAGCACAAAAAGAGAGTTCCTAAAAAACATGAGAAAGAAACCATTTTTTTCAGGCACATCATGAGAAGAGGAAAGTTGGAATACTTGATTACAACTGGCAAAAACATGAAAAGAGAGATCACAGATAACAAATAGAGAAGATATTAGATGACTTGGTGTCATGGCATCGAAAACAGTCAACAACAGAATTGATATGATGCACTGTAGATAGAGAATTGTGGAAGGACATGATTGCCTATGCCAACCAGCATGGCACATGATGATGATACAGTAAACATTTGGGCTTGACTTCAGGCTATAAGAAATATCCAGAATCTTTTTCCTACTTTAGCGGTGCAAAGACATTTAATTGGGGGAAGATCCTGTTGGGGCTATTATTTTGACAAATTTGGTTAGGGTAGCTAACCATAGATCACAAATTATGCACTCAAGTAAAACCTAATAGTGACACTGTGTCCTTCCAAGCATGTAGTAAGAGGCGACTAAGGAGGTTGATCGATGGCTTGACAAGCTGTCATTGTAAAAAGTATTGTTATGGAAACAGAAGCAGTGATCTCTGCAATATGTGCCATTTTGGCACGCAAGGTTTCTATTTTTGAGATTGTGGTTCTGCCCTATGTACCATCTTCGGCTTGAAAGGACAATAGATAAATAGATAGAAAACCTAACAGAAAAAATAAATAGAGGTAGACCTCATGAAGCATTAAGAAGAAAACTGACAAGAAAAGGCAAGAACAACAGGTGTAGACTCACTGAGATTAAAAGATTTGCCTAGAGTAGAGACACCAACCATGTTACCTTGCAAACAACCACTAGTCGGATGTAACATCTGGCACCATTAAAGAAAGTTAACTCTTTCTGTACGGAAGCCTTTTGTCAATGCAACGGAAGAGATTTCAGAGACAACATTTGTCATGGTTTTAAGAATCAATCTACATATTTATATTTATTTAACACTTAACATATTATATATGAATTTTTAGATAAATGAACAAGGTATTAGATTTCACCAATACCAAGATGATGATGATCACCATCAAGTACCGTGCCTGCTGGTGTAGGTGATCATGACTCTTCACAACTTTCGTATATACTTTACATATATATGGGGGCCTCGGTAGCCTAGTTGGGAAAACCACCCGACTGGACTACCGACGTTCGGACAACCCGTGTTCGATTCCCGCTGGGAGCAGTGTGAATTGTACTCGTGTTTGGAAAAAAAAAATACCCCCACGGTCGACCCAGCCGTTGGCAGAAATGGGTACCAGGGCATTACCCTGGGAAGGTGAGGAATGTCGCTTCGCATCTGAGTTTCGATGCTTGAGGATACACTATACAGAAATCTCCGAACATTTCTGGATAGGCGGCCGAGCACATATGGGTGTAAACTCGCGAGCTAAGACGCCGGTTCAAGTCTCGTACTTTACCTTTACCTTTACTTTATAGCACTCTCATCTCATTGCACACAATTTATAGCACTCTCATCTCATTGCACACAATTTATAGCACTCTCATCTCATTGCACACAATTCATAGCACTCTCATCTCATTGCACACAATTCATAGCACTCTCATCTCATTGCACACAATTCATAGCACTCTCATCTCATTGCACAAACAAATCTCATCTCTTTATATGAACTTCACAACACCAGCAAAGATCCCAAGTTTACTTTCCATAAAAATAAAAGTAGAAACTAATGTCCTTTATTTTTAAATTATTAACAGGGAAAACCAGGAGCCAACGGAGCTAGGGGACCACAAGGAGAACAAGGTCCACCAGGCAATGACGGCCAACCAGGCCAACCAGGTCAACCTGGACAACAAGGTCAGGCCGGACCAACAGGTTCTCCTGGACCAGCTGGACCTCCGGGAGCTCAAGGAGACAGAGTAAGAGCATCACCAGGTTGTGTTTATAGAGAGTGGGAGTGAGAGCATCACCAGGTTGTGTTTATAGAGAGTGGGAGTGAGAGCATCACCAGGTTGTGTTTATAGAGAGTGGGAGTGAGAGCATCACCAGGTTGTGTTTATAGAGAGTGGGAGTGAGAGCATCACCAGGTTGTGTTTATAGAGAGTGGGAGTGAGAGCATCACCAAGTTGTGTTTATAGAGAGTGGGAGTGAGAGCATCACCAGGTTGTGTTTATAGAGAGTGGGAGTGAGAGCATCACCAGGTTGTGTTTATAGAGAGTGGGAGTGAGAGCATCACCAGGTTGTGTTTATAGAGAGTGGGAGTGAGAGCATCACCAAGTTGTGTTTATAGAGAGTGGGAGTGAGGGCATCACCAAGTTGTGTTTATAGAGAGTGGGAGTGAGAGCATCACCAAGTTGTGTTTGTAGAGAGTGGGAGTGAGAGCATCACCAAGTTGTGTTTATAGAGAGTGGGAGTGAGGGCATCACCAAGTTGTGTTTATAGAGAGTGGGAGTGAGGGCATCACCAAGTTGTGTTTATAGAGAGTGGGAGTGAGAGCATCACCAAGTTGTGTTTATAGAGAGTGGGAGTGAGAGCATCACCAAGTTGTGTTTATAGAGAGTGGGAGTGAGGGCATCACCAAGTTGTGTTTATAGAGAGTGGGAGTGAGAGCATCACCAAGTTGTGTTTATAGAGAGTGGGAGTGAGAGCATCACCAAGTTGTGTTTATAGAGAGTGGGAGTGAGGGCATCACCAAGTTGTGTTTATAGAGAGTGGCAGTGAGAGCATCACCAAGTTGTGTTTATAGAGAGTGGGAATGAGGGCATCACCAGGTTGTGTTTATAGAGAGTGGGAGTGAGAGCATCACCAGGTTGTGTTTATAGAGAGTGGGAGTGAGAGCATCACCAAGTTGTGTTTATAGAGAGTGGGAGTGAGGGCATCACCAAGTTGTGTTTATAGAGAGTGGGAGTGAGAGCATCACCAAGTTGTGTTTATAGAGAGTGGGAGTGAGAGCATCACCAAGTTGTGTTTATAGAGAGTGGGAGTGAGGGCATCACCAAGTTGTGTTTATAGAGAGTGGGAGTGAGGGCATCACCAAGTTGTGTTTATAGAGAGTGGGAGTGAGGGCATCACCAAGTTGTGTTTATAGAGAGTGGGAGTGAGAGCATCACCAAGTTGTGTTTATAGAGAGTGGCAGTGAGAGCATCCCCAAGTTGTGTTTATAGAGAGTGGGAGTGAGGGCATCACCAAGTTGTGTTTATAGAGAGTGGGAGTGAGAGCATCACCAAGTTGTGTTTATAGAGAATGGGAGTGAGAGCATCACCAAGTTGTGTTTATAGAGAGTGGGAGTGAGGGCATCACCAAGTTGTGTTTATAGAGAGTGGGAGTGAGGGCATCACCAAGTTGTGTTTATAGAGAGTGGGAGTGAGAGCATCACCAAGTTGTGTTTATAGAGAGTGGCAGTGAGAGCATCACCAAGTTGTGTTTATAGAGAGTGGGAGTGAGAGCACCACCAAGTTGTGTTTATAGAGAGTGGGAGTGAGAGCATCACCAAGTTGTGTTTATAGAGAGTGGGAGTGAGAGCATCACCAGGTTGTGTTTATAGAGAGTGGGAGTGAGGGCATCACCAGGTTGTGCTTATAGAGAGTGGGAGTGAGGGCATCACCAAGTTGTGTTTATAGAGAGTGGGAGTGAGGGCATCACCAAGTTGTGTTTATAGAGAGTGGGAGTGAGGGCATCACCAGGTTGTGTTTATAGAGAGTGGGAGTGAGAGCATCACCAGGTTGTGTTTATAGAGAGTGGGAGTGAGAGCATCACCAGGTTGTGTTTATAGAGAGTGGGAGTGAGAGCATCACCAGGTTGTGTTTATAGAGAGTGGGAGTGAGAGCATCACCAGGTTGTGTTTATAGAGAGTGGGAGTGAGAGCATCACCAGGTTGTGTTTATAGAGAGTGGCAGTGAGAGCATCACCAAGTTGTGTTTATTGAGAGTGGCGGTGAGAGCATCACCAAGTTGTGTTTATAGAGAGTGGCAGTGAGAGCATCACCAAGTTGTGTTTATAGAGAGTGGGAGTGAGAGCATCACCAGGTTGTGTTTATAGAGAGTGGGAGTGAGAGCATCACCAGGTTGTGTTTATAGAGAGTGGGAGTGAGAGCATCACCAGGTTGTGTTTATAGAGAGTGGGAGTGAGAGCATCACCAGGTTGTGTTTATAGAGAGTGGGAGTGAGAGCATCACCAGGTTGTGTTTATAGAGAGTGGGAGTGAGAGCATCACCAGGTTGTGTTTATAGAGAGTGGGAGTGAGAGCATCACCAGGTTGTGTTTATAGAGAGTGGGAGTGAGAGCATCACCAGGTTGTGTTTATAGAGAGTGGGAGTGAGAGCATCGCCAAGTTGTGTTTATAGAGAGTGGGAGTGAGAGCATCACCAAGTTGTGTTTATAGAGAGTGGGAGTGAGAGCATCACCAGGTTGTGTTTATAGAGAGTGGGAGTGAGAGCATCACCAGGTTGTGTTTATAGAGAGTGGGAGTGAGAGCATCACCAAGTTGTGTTTATAGAGAGTGGGAGTGAGAGCATCACCAGGTTGTGTTTATAGAGAGTGGGTATGAGAGCATCACCAGGTTGTGTTTATAGAGAGTGGGAGTGAGGGCATCACCAGGTTGTGTTTATAGAGAGTGGGAGTGAGAGCATCACCAAGTCGTGTTTATAGAGAGTGGGAGTGAGAGCATCACCAAGTTGTGTTTATAGAGAGTGGGAGTAAGAGCATCACCAAGTTGTGTTTATAGAGAGTGGCAGTGAGAGCATCACCAAGTTGTGTTTATAGAGAGTGGCAGTGAGAGCATCACCAAGTTGTGTTTATTGAGAGTGGCAGTGAGAGTATCACCAAGTTGTGTTTATAGAGAGTGGCAGTGAGAGCATCACCAAGTTGTGTTTATTGAGAGTGGCAGTGAGAGTATCACCAAGTTGTGTTTATAGAGAGTGGGAGTGAGAGCATCACCAGGTTGTGTTTATAGAGAGTGGGAGTGAGAGCATCACCAGGTTGTGTTTATAGAGAGTGGGAGTGAGAGCATCACCAAGTTGTGTTTATAGAGAGTGGGAGTGAGGGCATCACCAGGTTGTGTTTATAGAGAGTGGGAGTGAGAGCATCACCAGGTTGTGTTTATAGAGAGTGGGAGTGAGGGCATCACCAGGTTGTGTTTATAGAGAGTGGGAGTGAGAGCATCGCCAGGTTGTGTTTATAGAGAGTGGGAGTGAGGGCATCACCAGGTTGTGTTTATAGAGAGTGGGAGTGAGAGCATCACCAAGTCGTGTTTATAGAGAGTGGGAGTGAGAGCATCACCAAGTTGTGTTTATAGAGAGTGGGAGTAAGAGCATCACCAAGTTGTGTTTATAGAGAGTGGCAGTGAGAGCATCACCAAGTTGTGTTTATAGAGAGTGGCAGTGAGAGCATCACCAAGTCGTGTTTATAGAGAGTGGGAGTGAGAGCATCACCAAGTTGTGTTTATAGAGAGTGGGAGTAAGAGCATCACCAAGTTGTGTTTATAGAGAGTGGCAGTGAGAGCATCACCAAGTTGTGTTTATAGAGAGTGGCAGTGGGAGCATCACCAAGTTGTGTTTATTGAGAGTGGCAGTGAGAGTATCACCAAGTTGTGTTTATAGAGAGTGACAGTGAGAGCATCAATAGGTTGTGTTTATAGAGAGTGACAGTGAGAGCATCACCAGGTTGTGTCAAATATGTTGCCTTATAGTTACTGTGACTATCATGACTGTCAAATATGTTGCCTTATAGTTACTTTGACTATCATGACTTGTCAAATATGTTGCCTTATAGTTACTGTGACTATCATGACTGTCAAATATGTTGCCTTATAGTTACTGTGACTATCATGACTGTCAAATATGTTGCCTTATAGTTACTGTGACTATCATGACTGTTAAATATGTTGCCTTATAGTTACTGTGACTATCATGACTGTCAAATATGTTGCCTTATAGTTACTGTGACTATCATGACTTGTCAAATATGTTGCCTTATAGTTACTGTGACTATCATGACTGTCAAATATGTTGCCTTATAGTTACTGTGACTATCATGACTGTCAAATATGTTGCCTTATAGTTACTGTGACTATCATGACTGTCAAATATGTTGCCTTATAGTTACTGTGACTTTCATGACTCAAATATGTTGCCTTATAGTTACTGTGACTATCATGACTGTCAAATATGTTGCCTTATAGTTACTGTGACTATCATGACTGTCAAATATGTTGCTTTATAGTTACTGTGACTATCATGACTGTCAAATATGTTGCCTTATAGTTACTGTGACTATCATGACTGTCAAATATGTTGCCTTATAGTTACTGTGACTATCATGACTTGTCAAATATGTTGCCTTATAGTTACTGTGACTATCATGACTGTCAAATATGTTGCCTTATAGTTACTGTGACTATCATGACTGTCAAATATGTTGCTTTATGGTTACTGTGACTATCATGACTGTCAAATATGTTGCCTTATAGGTACTATGACTATCATGATTGTCAAATATGTTGCCTTATAGTTACTGTGACTATCATGACTTGTCAAATATGTTGCTTTATAGTTACTGTGACTATCATGACTGTCAAATATGTTGCCTTATAGTTACTGTGACTATCATGACTGTCAAATATGTTGCCTTATAGTTACTGTGACTATCATGACTTGTCAAATATGTTGCTTTATAGTTACTGTGACTATCATGACTTGTCAAATCTGCTGTCTTGCAGGTAACTTAGAAGAATCTCAGAATGATCTCTTCTATTCTAGGTAATTTCCTAGTTTAGGGACATACATTTAAGTTATCTCCCCTTAGTTGGCGTCACAACAAATCTACAGTTGTTCTCAAATTATCTCTATATTCATCACTGTTCATAACTAACACCATTTTATTTCTGGGTTGGGGTAAGGAAACATAAGACTTTAGAGTTGTTTCTCTTTTCTCCACATTTTGGGGTCTTCTAATGACAGACTAGAGAACCACCAAATAAAGTGTTATATCACTCAAGGGGACATTACTCTTCTGAACTGAAATCATTTATGACCCTAAACTAGGGCTTTACCCTATTTTTTTCTATTTTATTTTCTATTCTATTCTCACCATCATCATCATCATCAAGTACCAAACCTGCTGGCGTAGGTGATCATGTCTCTCAACAACTTTCGATCTCTACAGTTATTTATCATTTCTTGTTGTAAGCCTTCTGCCATTCTCATAAGCTGTCTGGTATCTTTTCTCTTTGCTTCCCTCTATCTCTTCATCCCTCAATTTTCCCAGTTGTTACAATATATTCCAGCTGTTTCCTTCTCATTACATGGCCAAAAAATGATGATTCTTTCTTCCTAATATTGGAAATTAGCTCTCTTTATTCTATTCTATTCTATTCTATTCTATTCTATTCTATTCTACTAAATTCAATTTTTTATTCTATTCTTCTCTATTCTATTTTTTTATTATACTCTATTCTATTTTTTATTCTACTCTACTCTATTCTATTTTTTATTCTATTCTACTCTATTCTATTTTTTATTCTATTCTACTGTATTCTATTTTTTATTATATTTTCTATTCTATTCTATTCTACTCTATTCTATTTTTTATTCTATTCTATTTTTATTCTATTCTATTCTACTCTATTCTATTCTAAGTAAAATAACATTTCACTTTTTGAATCATCCAGGGATCGCCAGGTCAATCTGGACCTCCCGGACCTCCTGGAGAGAATGGAAACCCAGGTCAGCAAGGCAGTGACGGCTTACCAGGCGAACGAGGAAGTACAGGACCATCTGTAAGTCTGCTAGCCTATGATTGTCTCATTTCTTGCTTATTATCATTTGTAATAAATACAAACAAACAGATTGTAACAGTTTTAATCAAAACATACAGGTATTGGAGAGTTCTTCTTCTCTTCTTTCCTTCCTCATTTGACTTTCAGCGTCGAGGGAGATATAATTTGCGGTCTTTTGCTTTTCTGTTCGCCTCTACTACTGTTATGTTTCCTAGTGCTTCTAATATTCCATCGATCCATCTTTTTCGTGGTTGACCCTTGGGTCTGGTATTACTACAACATTTATTGAAAGCTCGTTGTGTTGTGGTTTGATCTTTCTACCTTGTCACGTGGCCAAACCATTTTATCTGTTGCTTCTTTATATATTTCTATGGCGGGGGCTATTCCTAGCTTGATGTTGGAGAGTGGCCTGCCAAATTTATAACTCATCAGGCTCCAAACCAAGAGAATGTGGGTTTGAATCCAAATAGGGCGAGAAGTTTTTCTATTGGGGAGTGACATAAAAACTCAAATGTGAGCCCTCGTGGTGACTGCTCAGGACAAGCTGTTTTTATTCTCCAGTCTTATATGTCCCCTCTGTAGACCCCAGGAATGGGAAAATGTTGTAAAGATAGTTTTTTTTTGGTCATATATATATATATATATATATATATAGGCGATTGAAATGAAGCTTTAAATCAATAATAATAATTAAAAAATAGTAAAAGTGGCAGGTATAAAATGACAAGGTATATAGTGGCAGGTATATAGTTGCGAGATTTTATAAAATATCTTAAAAGAAAACTGCTAGAACAAAAATTCAGATATGAGAAGGTGTATCTTGGTCTATGCCCTATGGGCCGGCAACGGCTCGAAGATAGACTAGATAGACAGATATAGTGGCAGGTATATAGTGGCAGGTATATAGTGGTAGGTATATAGTGGCAGGTATATAGTGGTAGGTATATAGTGGCAGGTATATAGTGGCAGGTATATAGTGGTAGGTATATAGTGGCAGGTATATAGTGGCAGGTATATAGTGGCAGGTATATAGTGGTAGGTATATAGTGGCAGGTATATAGTGGTAGGTATATAGTGGCAGGTATATAGTGGTAGGTATATAGTGGCAGGTATATAGTGGTAGGTATATAGTGGCAGGTATATAGTGGAAGGTATATAGTGGCAGGTATATAGTGGTAGGTATATAGTGGCAGGTATATAGTGGCAGGTATATAGTGGCAGGTATATAGGTATATATTTGGCTGTCCCCTAGTTGTTTTATCATCTGCTGGTATTCCATAAAGTATATCTTTTGGTATGCGGCCATCTTTCATACAGTGTAAGTGGCCAAGCCAGCTAATCTACATAGTTTGAGCAGTTTGTAGATGTTCAGGAGGCCTGTGCGAGTGAGGACCTCAACTTTTGTTACCTTGTTCTTCCAGGATATACCAAGAATATGGCACTGGCATCACAAATGGAATGCATTTAGCCTTCTCTCTTACTGTACATAAGTTGTCCATGATTTCCTGCCATACAATTTTGGATATTGATAATACAGGTGTTATAAATTGCAGCCATTGTCTTAGTTGTTACTTAGTTGTTTTGCCAAATGCACAGAGAAAGACTGGCAAAAGTGGTAGCAGCTTCTTTTACTAATGGTTGCCTCCCCTACCCTGCGAGATGTATGGTGATATGGTGTTAGTGGCCAGATTTTTCTATGTCCCTTCACATTTTTGGGTGATGTGATATCATGCCAAGCCACCTTTGCTTCCCAGAAAAATCACTGGTACCCAATTTTAGAGGCTGGGTGAACTGCTGTTAAATCTTTTGAAGTTAGGCCTCATGTTGCCAGGTAAACCAAACAATGTTTAAAAAATAATCCAGATTGCAGACCAATTTCTGTGTTTTCACTTCTAGCATTCATTTTTGTTGTGTGCTACTTATTTAGACTTATTTTAGGAATAAAACTTATCTATCTATCTATCTATCTATCTATCTTTCTTGTGTCCTTTCGAGCTGAAGACGGAACTTAGGGCAGAACCACAATCTCAAAAACAGAAACCATGCGTGCCAAAATGGCACATATTGCAGGCATCACTGCTCTAAAATCTATGGCTCTGTTTCCATAACAACACTTTTACATTGACAGCTTGTCAAGCCATCAATCAAGAAAACTTAACTGGTGTAAATATCTCTACAATTGTACACTTTTTGTTTTGTTTGTAGAAATTGTGTTACAGTGATATTTACTACTGGGATGTGAGAGCCCTAATGATGCCTTATATTTGCAGGGACTTCCTGGCGGCCCTGGCGGACCAGGCGCACAAGGAGAAAGAGGAAATCCTGGTTTCTCTGGTCAACAAGGCGAGCCTGGACCTGGTGGTCCAGTTGGTGAAGTGGTGAGTCACCAATTTATTTTTATGACACAGAAATCAAATGACCGGTGAGTTACTTGTTTGTTTAGATAAATTGAATTAAAATGGCTGGTGAGTTTTCTGTTTGTTTATTTAACAGAAATAAAATGTTTAGTGAGTTACCTGTTTGTTTAGATAAACGGAATTAAAATGGTTGGTGAGTTTTATGTTTGTTTATATAGCAGAAGTAAAATGAGTAGTTGGGTAAACTTATTAGTGATGTTGATTTCAAAAATAAATCTGCCATCTTATACCACAATCAATAAGTCTTTGAAAAAGCAAACAATAATGAAGAGTAATATTCTTGAAAAGTAGAGAAGGGCTTGTCCTTAAAGATGCTATGATGAAGACATCATGTTTAGGTTGAGATGTGAGACAGCAAGACAACATGACATTAGCCATACCTTCCTCTTGGAAGTCTGCTCCTTCATGATGTTGAAGCAAACTAGGAAACCAGGGTGGAGGGAGTTACATGGAAAATATGAGCCAGAACATGAGAGTTTAAACAAGCGAGGAAACCAGGATGGAGGGAGTTACATGGAAAATATGAGCCAGAACATGAGAGTTTAAACAAGCTAGGAAAACAGGATGGAGGGAGTTACATGGAAAATATGAGCCAGAACATGAGAGTTTAAACAAGTGAGGAAACCAGGATGGAGGGAGTTACATGGAAAATATGAGCCAGAACATGAGAGTTTAAACAAGTGAGGAAACCAGGATGGAGGGAGTTACATGGAAAATATGAGCCAGAACATGAGAGTTTAAACAAGCGAGGAAACCAGGATGGAGGGAGTTACATGGAAAATATGAGCCAGAACATGAGAGTTTAAACAAGTGAGGAAACCAGGATGGAGGGAGTTACATGGAAAATATGAGCCAGAACATGAGAGTTTAAACAAGTGAGGAAACCAGGATGGAGGGAGTTACATGGAAAATATGAGCCAGAACATGAGAGTTTAAACAAGCGAGGAAACCAGGATGGAGGGAGTTACATGGAAAATATGAGCCAGAGCATGAGAGTTTAAACAAGTGAGGAAACCAGGATGGAGGGAGTTACATGGAAAATATGAGCCAGAACATGAGAGTTTAAACAAGTGAGGAAACCAGGATGGAGGGAGTTACATGGAAAATATGAGCCAGAACATGAGAGTTTAAACAAGTGAGGAAACCAGGATGGAGGGAGTTACATGGAAAATATGAGCCAGAGCATGAGAGTTTAAACAAGCGAGGAAACCAGGATGGAGGGAGTTACATGGAAAATATGAGCCAGAACATGAGAGTTTAAACAAGCGAGGAAACCAGGATGGAGGGAGTTACATGGAAAATATGAGCCAGAACATGAGAGTTTAAACAAGCGAGGAAACCAGGATGGAGGGAGTTACATGGAAAATATGAGCCAGAGCATGAGAGTTTAAACAAGCGAGGAAACCAGGATGGAGGGAGTTACATGGAAAATATGAGCCAGAACATGAGAGTTTAAACAAGCTAGGAAAACAGGATGGAGGGAGTTACATGGAAAATATGAGCCAGAACATGAGAGTTTAAACAAGTGAGGAAACCAGGATGGAGGGAGTTACATGGAAAATATGAGCCAGAACATGAGAGTTTAAACAAGCGAGGAAACCAGGATGGAGGGAGTTACATGGAAAATATGAGCCAGAACATGAGAGTTTAAACAAGTGAGGAAACCAGGATGGAGGGAGTTACATGGAAAATATGAGCCAGAACATGAGAGTTTAAACAAGTGAGGAAACCAGGATGGAGGGAGTTACATGGAAAATATGAGCCAGAACATGAGAGTTTAAACAAGCGAGGAAACCAGGATGGAGGGAGTTACATGGAAAATATGAGTCAGAACATGAGAGTTTAAACAAGTGAGGAAACCAGGATGGAGGGAGTTACATGGAAAATATGAGCCAGAACATGAGAGTTTAAACAAGTGAGGAAACCAGGATGGAGGGAGTTACATGGAAAATATGAGCCAGAACATGAGAGTTTAAACAAGTGAGGAAACCAGGATGGAGGGAGTTACATGGAAAATATGAGCCAGAGCATGAGAGTTTAAACAAGTGAGGAAACCAGGATGGAGGGAGTTACATGGAAAATATGAGCCAGAGCATGAGAGTTTAAACAAGCGAGGAAACCAGGATGGAGGGAGTTACATGGAAAATATGAGCCAGAACATGAGAGTTTAAACAAGCGAGGAAACCAGGATGGAGGGAGTTACATGGAAAATATGAGCCAGAACATGAGAGTTTAAACAAGAGAGGAAACCAGGATGGAGGGAGTTACATGGAAAATATGAGCCAGAGCATGAGAGTTTAAACAAGCGAGGAAACCAGGATGGAGGGAGTTACATGGAAAATATGAGCCAGAACATGAGAGTTTAAACAAGCTAGGAAAACAGGATGGAGGGAGTTACATGGAAAATATGAGCCAGAACATGAGAGTTTAAACAAGTGAGGAAACCAGGATGGAGGGAGTTACATGGAAAATATGAGCCAGAACATGAGAGTTTAAACAAGCGAGGAAACCAGGATGGAGGGAGTTACATGGAAAATATGAGCCAGAACATGAGAGTTTAAACAAGTGAGGAAACCAGGATGGAGGGAGTTACATGGAAAATATGAGCCAGAACATGAGAGTTTAAACAAGTGAGGAAACCAGGATGGAGGGAGTTACATGGAAAACATGAGTCAGAACATGAGAGTTTAAACAAGCGAGGAAACCAGGATGGAGGGAGTTACATGGAAAATATGAGCCAGAACATGAGAGTTTAAACAAGCGAGGAAACCAGGATGGAGGGAGTTACATGGAAAATATGAGCCAGAACATGAGAGTTTAAACAAGAGAGGAAACCAGGATGGAGGGAGTTACATGGAAAATATGAGCCAGAACATGAGAGTTTAAACAAGCGAGGAAACCAGGATGGAGGGAGTTACATGGAAAACATGAGCCAGAACATGAGAGTTTAAACAAGCGAGGAAACCAGGATGGAGGGAGTTACATGGAAAATATGAGCCAGAACATGACAGTTTAAACAAGCGAGGAAGCCAGGATGGAGGGAGTTACATGGAAAATATGAGCCAGAACATGACAGCTTAAACAAACTTAGCAGACACGAGCAAACCAAGATATTGAGACTCGGAACAGGTCACTGCGGCCTCTGAGCACATCTACACAAGATAGGACTTAATGACATTACAACATGTGACTGCAGAGCAGCCAAACAAACTCCTGAACAAACACTACAGGATTACAGCACTCTAAACACCCTAAGAATACACATATAACCCACAGAAACAACTCAACGTGACAAGTAATGGGGAACCGTTGATAACCCCAAACACACGGTCTTGTTCATGACTCGAGCTGGTCTAAATGTCTAAACACATAGCAATAGCCGATTACTGAAGAGGAAGAGGACAGCGCCATGTCACTGTCCGGTAGTCAACCACAGTGACTTTAATGTTAAAGGTTATGCTTCAGCTGGCTAGATTGTAAGCTCTTGTGTCCCAGAGCAACATGGACAATAGATCCACATAAATTTATTACAAGTCTAAGGCACACCTGACATAAGCCATCTGGAGAAACATGGTAGAAACATAAAAACAGAGAGAGGAAGAGAGTGATAAAATAGTAGAAATAGACAGACAGGGATTGACAGATGGTGAAACTCATAGACACATTCATTATGAGCATCAGAGAGAATGGTGGGAAGATAATGTAAGAACAATAAAGCTTGTTTGTTATAGAGTGGGAGAAAGAAACAGAAAGATATACAATGATAGAGTGGGAGAAAGAAACAGAAAGATAAACAATGACAGAGTGGGGGAGAGAAACAGAAAGATAAACAATGATAGAGTGGGAGAGAGAAACAGAAAGATAAACAGTGATAGAGTGGGAGAAAGAAACAGAAAGATAAACAATGATAGAGTGGGGGAGAGAAACAGAAAGATAAACAATGATAGAGTGGGGGAGAGAAACAGAAAGATAATAATGATAGAGTGGGGGAGAGAAACAGAAAGATAAACAATGATAGAGTGGGATAAAGAAACAGAAGGATAAACAATGATAGAGTGGGATAAAGAAACAGAAGGATAAACAATGATAGAGTGGGATAAAGAAACAGAAAGATAAACAATGATAGAGTGGGAGAAAGAAACAGAAAGATAAACAATGATAGAGTGGGGGAGAGAAACAGAAAGATAAACAATGATAGAGTGGGGGAGAGAAACAGAAAGATAAACAATGATAGAGTGGGATAAAGAAACAGAAAGATAAACAATGATAGAGTTGGGGAGAGAAACAGAAAGATAATAATGATAGAGTGGGGGAGAGAAACAGAAAGATAAACAATGATAGAGTGGGAGAGAGAAACAGAAAGATAAACAATGATAGAGTGGGAGAAAGAAACATAAAGATAAACAATGATAACGTGGGGGAAAGAAACAGAAAGATAAACAATGATAGAGTGGGGGAGAGAAACATAAAGATAAACAATGATAGAGTGGGGGAAAGAAACAGAAAGATAAACAATGATAGAGTGGGAGAAAGAAACAGAAAGATAAACAATGATAGAGTGGGGGAGAGAAACAGAAAGATAAACAATGATAGAGTGGGAGAAAGAAACAGAAAGATATACAATGATAGACTGGGAGAAAGAAACAGACAGATAAACAATGATAGAGTGGGAGAAAGAAACATAAAGATAAACAATGATAAGTGGGGGAAAGAAACATAAAGATAAACAATGATAAAGTGGGGGAAAGAAACATAAAGATAAACAATGATAGAGTGGGGGAGAGAAACAGAAAGATAAACAATGATAGAGTTGGGGAGAGAAACAGAAAGATAAACAATGATAGAGTTGGGGAGAGAAACAGAAAGATAAACAATGATAGAGTGGGGGAAAGAAACAGAAAGATAAACAATGATAGAGTGGGGGAGAGAAACAGAAAGATAAACAATGATAGAGTGGGGGAAAGAAACAGAAAGATAAACAATGATATAGTGGGGGAGAGAAACAGAAAGATAAACAATGATAGAGTGGGAGAAAGAAACAGAAAGATAAACAATGATAGAGTGGGAGAAAGAAACAGAAAGATAAACAATGATAAAGTTGGAGAAAGAAACAGAAAGACAAAAACTGTGATAGAATGGGGGAGAGGAACATAAACTGTTATAGAGTGGGAGAGAGAAACATAAACTGGGATAGAGTGGGGGAGAGAAACATAAACTGGGATAGAGTGGGGGGAGAGAAACATAAATTGTTATAGAGTGAGGGAGAGAAACATAAACTGGGATAGAGTAGGGGAGAGAAACATAAACTGGGATAGAGCTGGCGGATAGAAACATAAACTGGGATAGAGTGGGAGAGAGAAACATAAACTGGGATAGAGTGGGGAGAGAGAAACATAAACTATGATAGAGTAGGGGAGAGAAACATAAACTGTGATAGAGTGGGGAGAGAGAAACATAAACTGTGATAGAGTGGAGAGAGAGAAATGTAAACTGTAATAGAGTGGGGAGAGAAAAACATAAACTGTTATAGAGTGTGGGAGAGAAACATAAACTGTAATAGAGTGGGAGAGTGAAACATAAACTGGGATAGAGTGAGGGAGAGAAACATAAACTGTGATTGAGGAAGGGAGAGAAAGAAAAAGATAAATTGTGATGGAGTTGGAGAAAGAAACATAAACTGTGATAGATTGGGGGATATAAAAATTAGATAAACTGTGATAGAGTAGGAGGAAGAAACATAATGATAAATGTGATGGGGGGGGGAAGAAAAAGATAAACTGTGATAGAGTGGGGGGGAGAGAAAATAAAATTGTGGTGGGGGGGGGGGGGGAGAAAGAAAAAAATAAATTGTGATAGTGGAGAGGAGAGAAAGAAAAAGATCTAGAAATCTAGAATATAGTCACAAAAGTCTAGAATGTAGTCACAAAAGTCTAGAATGTAGTCACAAAAGTCTAGAATGTAGTCACAAAAGTCTAGAATGTAGTCACTAGTCACATAAGTAGTCTAGAAGAACGACGTCAGCCTCAGGACAGCAAGGACCTGGTCTCAAACTCCATCAGAAGCGGTGGCAATTTTTCTAGACAAGGACAAATCAATCCATGGTTTCTTTATGACGTTACCCTCTCTTGGTCTCTTGGCCCTCTCGGATAACAGCAATAAACAGGAGATCCCATTTTCACTTGCGTGCATTAAAGATCCCTTGGCAGTTAAAATAGAGAAGAGTAGGCCATAAATATCAACGTCATCAAGTACTGGGCCTGTTGGCTTAGGTGATCATGTCTCTCCACAACTTTCGATCTCGATAGTTATTTATCATTTCTTTTGTTGACCTTCTGCCAAGCCATTCTCTTAAGCTGTCTGGTATCTTTTCTCTTTGCTTTCCTCTATCTCTTCGTCCCTCAATTTTTCCAGTTGTTACAATATATTCCAACTGTTCTCTTCTCATTACATGACCAAAAATTGATGATTGTCTCTTCCTAATATTGGAAATTAGCTCTCTTTTTGCTTTGAACTCTTTCAGAACGTTTTCATTACTCTTCTTAGCTGTCCATGGTATTCTCAACATTATTCTGTAAAACCACATTTCTACAGCTTCCAGTGATTTTCTTGTCTGTTGTCATATTGTCCATGATTCACATCCATATGTTAAGAGTGCTCTACATAACATTTAAGAACTCTTTTTTCTTGTTTCTATTGTCAAAAATGGATTGCATAGTATCTTCCTCATCTTGCCATAAATATACCTGGGCAAAATTTTTAGTTGAAACCTGCCCACACCATTAATCCCAACCATTCTTCAGAGTTCGTGCACATGGGCCAGAATTCTCAAGGAGGATATTAGAGCCCCTATGGATTTGTCTGGTGTACAGTGTTGATGATCCTAACAACAAACAAACAAAGAGACCAAGGTGGTGTGTGTTTGTTAAGTCCAATAGCCCATGCCTCATGTACCAAGATTCATATCTTTTTTCAGTTGTCCTGTTGGTGAGAAGACTAGCTGAGATATTTTATCATGACAACATTTTTCAGTTGTCCTGTTGGTGAGAAGACTAGCTGAGATATTTTATCATGACAACATTTTCAGTTGTCCTGTTGGTGAGAAGACTAGCTGAGATATTTTATCATGACAACATTTTTCAGTTGTCCTGTTGGTGAGAAGACTAGCTGAGATATTTTATCATGTCAACATTTTTCAGTTGTCCTGTTGGTGAGAAGACTAGCTGAGATATTTTATCATGTCAACATTTTTCAGTTGTCCTGTTGGTGATAAGACTAGCTGAGATATTTTATCATGTCAACATTTTTCAGTTGTCCTGTTGGTGAGAAGACTAGCTGAGATATTTTATCATGTCAACATTTTTCAGTTGTCCTGTTGGTGAGAAGACTAGCTGAGATATTTTATCATGTCAACATTTGTACTTCTCAGGGACAACCTGGACTTGCTGGACGAGATGGAAACGACGGACCACCTGGACCTCCGGGACCCGTTGGACCGCCTGGACCCCCAGGATATAATGGCGTACCTGGTGGCTATGTCAGTACATCCAAGTTCTTTATCACTTCTTCATTTCCTCATTGACAGAACTACTCATTCACTTTAAGAACCTGGTGGCTATGTCAGTACATCCATGTTCTTTATCACTTCTTCATTTCCTCATTGACAGAACTACTCATTCACTTTAAGAACCTGGTGGCTATGTCAGTACATCCAAGTTCTTTATCACTTCTTCATCTCCTCATTCACAGAACTACTCATTCACTTTAAGAACCTGGTGGCTATGTCAGTACATCCAAGTTCTTTATCACTTCTTCATTTCCTCATTGACAGAACTACTC
This sequence comes from Megaustenia siamemsis, assembly GCA_032433765.1. Lineage (NCBI taxonomy): Eukaryota > Metazoa > Mollusca > Gastropoda > Stylommatophora > Ariophantidae > Megaustenia > Megaustenia siamemsis. The sequence goes on from JAVIAB010000046.1 coordinate 58,416,589, forward strand.
ATTCACTTAAGAACCTGGTGGCTATGTCAGTACATCCAAGTTCTTTATCACTTCTTCATCTCCTCATTCACAGAACTACTCATTCACTTTAAGAACCTGATGGCTATGTCAGTACATCCAAGTTCTTTATCACTTCTTCATTTCCTCATTCACAGAACTACTCATTCACTTTAAGAACCTGGTGGCTATGTCAGTACATCCAAGTTCTTTATCACTTCTTCATTTCCTCATTGACAGAACTACTCATTCACTTTAAGAACCTGGTGGCTATGTCAGTACATCCAAGTTCTTTATCACTTCTTCATCTCCTCATTTACAGAACTACTCATTCACTTTAAGAACCTGATGGCTATGTCAGTACATCCAAGTTCTTTATCACTTCTTCATTTCCTCATTGACAGAACTACTCATTCACTTTTAATAACCTGGTGGCTATGTCAGTACATCCATGTTCTTTATCACTTCTTCATTTCCTCATTGACAGAACTACTCATTCACTTTACGAACCTGATGGCTATGTCAGTACATCCATGTTCTTTATCACTTCTTCATTTCTCATTGACAGAACTACTCATTCACTTTTAATAACCTGGTGGCTATGTCAGTACATCCAAGTTCTTTATCACTTCTTCATTTCCTCATTGACAGAACTACTCATTCACTTTACGAACCTGATGGCTATGTCAGTACATCCATGTTCTTTATCACTTCTTCATTTCCTCATTGACAGAACTACTCATTCACTTTAAGAACCTGGTGGCTATGCCAGTACATCCAAGTTCTTTATCACTTCTTCATTTCCTCATTGACAGAACTACTCATTCACTTTAAGAACCTGGTGGCTATGTCAGTACATCCAAGTTCTTTATCACTTCTTCATCTCCTCATTCACAGAACTACTCATTCACTTTAAGAACCTGGTGGCTATGTCAGTACATCCAAGTTCTTTATCACTTCTTCATTTCCTCATTGACAGAACTACTCATTCACTTTAAGAACCTGGTGGCTATGTCAGTACATCCAAGTTCTTTATCACTTCTTCATCTCCTCATTCACAGAACTACTCATTCACTTTAAGAACCTGATGGCTATGTCAGTACATCCAAGTTCTTTATCACTTCTTCATTTCCTCATTGACAGAACTACTCATTCACTTTTAATAACCTGGTGGCTATGTCAGTACATCCAAGTTCTTTATCACTTCTTCATTTCCTCATTGACAGAACTACTCATTCACTTTACGAACCTGATGACTATGTCAGTACATCCATGTTCTTTATCACTTCTTCATTTCCTCATTGACAGAACTACTCATTCACTTTAAGAACCTGGTGGCTATGCCAGTACATCCAAGTTCTTTATCACTTCTTCATTTCCTCATTGACAGAACTACTCATTCACTTTAAGAACCTGGTGGCTATGTCAGTACATCCAAGTTCTTCATTTCCTCATTGACAGAACTACTCATTCACTTTAAGAACCTGGTGGCTATGCCAGTACATCCAAGTTCTTTATCACTTCTTCATCTCCTCATTGACAGAACTACTCATTCACTTTAAGAACCTGGTGGCTATGCCAGTACATCCAAGTTCTTTATCGCTTCATCATTTTCATATAATAATTATTTTTCTTTGTTATTAATTTACTAGATTCTATTTGCGTATTCATCGAGTTATGTATCAATAAAAATGGCACACAAGCCATACACATCATTTAGTTAACATTTACACTATAGCCCACACATCATTTAGTTAACATTTACACTATGGCCCACACATCATTTAGATAACATTTACACTATGGCCCACACATCATTTAGTTAACATTTACACTATAAGCCCACACATCATTTAGTTAACATTTACACTATGGCCCACACATCATTTAGTTAACATTTACACTATGGCCCACACATCATTTAGTTAACATTTACACTATGGCCCACACATCATTTAGATAACATTTACACTATTCCCACATCATTTAGCTAACATTTACACTATGGCCCACACATCATTTAGCTAACATTTACACTATGGCCCACACATCATTTAGCTAACATTTACACTATGGCGCACACATCATTTAGTTAACATTTACACTATGGCCCACACATCATTTAGTTAACATTTACACTATGGCCCACACATTTAGTTAACATTTACACTATGGCCCACACATCATTTAGCTAACATTTACACTATGGCCCACACATCATTTAGCTAACATTTACACTATGGCCCACACATCATTTAGCTAACATTTACACTATAGCCCACACATCATTTAGCTAACATTTACACTATGGCCCACACATCATTTAGCTAACATTTACACTATGGCCCACACATCATTTAGCTAACATTTACACTATGGCCCACACATCATTTAGCTAACGTTTACATTATGGCCCACACATCATTTAGCTAACATTTACACTTATCACAATCTCAAGTTATTACAAATTTTCTAAATTTTTTAGGGTGAGCGTGGAAGAGATGGATCACCCGGTGCCATAGGAAGAACTGGTGATAAAGGATCAAGAGGCATACCTGGACCACCTGGCCCACCAGGAGTTGTTGGAGCTCCAGGACCACAAGGATCAAATGGCCCTGCTGGACCACAAGGCGAACGTGGTGAAAGGGTATGCTGAAATATACAAACTGGCTAGACTTAGGGCTGAATATAGTGAATTTAGGGTCCGCTGCATGTGGTGCATAGAGGCCAAATGTAATTTTAATTAAATGATTAAGCTGGACATATCATTTTGTTTAAAGATACAACATTTGCTATTTTTGGTTTTAAGTTTTATTTTTATAGGGCAAACCTGTACAACAAATACATTTTTGAAATCCCTAAAATGCAAAAAAAAAAATCTTAAAATGGCAAAAAAATCCTTAAAACATTGCTACCAATGAGTTTAACAAGCTGTGGAGAGGCCTCTTTTCAGAAATTTTGTTAAATTTGAAATAAAAGTAAACAGTAACGAGCCCCCTTCATGCCAAGTGCCGTATAGGGAATATGGTGTTAGTGACCATAAATTTTACAGACCTTTGGCACATGATCTTTGGGGTAATGTGGTCGGTATTACGCCCATGCCGCTTTACTTTCCCTGAAAAAATCCAGTACCCATTTAAGGCTGGGTGAACCCGGAAGCCGTCGGTTGGGATCGAACCCTACCTCTTGTCCTTTGTAGTCCAGTTCACTAATCACTGAGCTATCACGGCTCCTTAAAATTTGAAATAACATTGAGAAAATTAATCAAAATTGATTTAAAACACACGGTTGTTTCTTACAGTTTGTAGAAGAAGTCAGAAAAGAGGTCTAAATAAGAGAATGACAAAGTTTTTGTAGAAATAATTTGGAAATTAACACACATCTTAACTATGAGACATGTCTCAAGGCACGCCTGAACTTCTGTAGAAATGAATTATAGTTCTTACAATATTTCATACATTTGTCTTTTTACTTATGTGGTTGTTTTTCCTGTCAGGCAGTAAACGCTGAAGTTAAAATCATCATCAGGTCGCATGTCGTTTGCAGAATGTTGCATTCACCACAGTCTGTCTGAAAGAGTCTCTGTTTCTTACCTGATCTCCCTCTTCTTCTGTTGTCATGTTCTAGGTCTCCTTGATGTCTTGAAACTATATTCTTCTTGGTCTGCCCATGGCACGTCACCCAGGAACCATACCTTCCATTATTGTTCTTTCCAGGCCACTGTGTTTTCTGACATGGCTTAAGCGCTCAAAAGCAATGAAAAATATACATAAAGCTACAGAAATATTTTTATGCAACGAATGTAAGCAAGTTATAATTATTTATAACATATGTATGCAACAAATGCGGGGAAAACATATTTTATTTATAAAATGTGTTTCAACAAATGCAAGTTGCTTATATTTATTATTAAGATATGACTACTTCATACAGATTATTTTTTATTTCTTTTGTTTTTCCTCAGGGTGAACGTGGCAATGTAGGACAAGTAGGTCTTCCAGGACCTGCAGGACCTCAAGTAAGGATAAATTTGATACAAAGTGGTATTTTAACCTCATTAATATTTCAACTGGTAACTAATTATTGTAACAGAATAAAGTACATTTGTTGGGTTATTGAAAAAGCAGCAGTTCTTAAAAGTTTGTGATTTCACAAATTATAGATGATCATTTCTCACTCCTGTTGCTACTTTCAGCTATCTCTTCAGCAGTTTTCATTCACTTTTCAATTCTGATATTAATATTACATTTTTTAAGTCAGTAAATGTTAATGTTCATTAATTTTGCATGATTTCTTTCAAATTTATTTATGGTTTTTTTTTTTGCACTATATTTTTCATGTTATTTCTTTGTAAGGTATGATCTGTCCAATATGTTGTCAAAAACTATATCTATTCAAACAAATTTATTTAATTCGTTTCCTTTCAGAGTTGGGGGGGATGTGGGTCAGTGCTTGATGGTTTGTCTTCTGTTTGGTGGTCATTGCAATTTCTGGTATTTCATCAATATCTTCTAGGTTTGTCTTCCTCAGCTGACTCTGAATATTAATGCTGTCGGGGATAATACTTTCTGAATGAGATTTCATACATGATCTACGTCTATAAATCATGATTTCTTCTATTTTAAAACCTGAAACAATTTCTCCTTCTGGTGTTGAGAGACTTACAGCTACTGCATGATAACAATTCTGGTCAGGTGGCAGGAATTGTTTTGGGTCTGTCAGAAACATGTTCCTTGTTAGTTTCCTCAGATTCCAAGTCTGCCTTGCTGCTGGGGCTACTGAGTTTATTGCTCTGTGCTCTCTGTGAGCTGTGTTTTTCATGCGGATTGTGTTTCAATATTTCAATTGCTTATGATGGATGATGATATTGTAGGACAAACGACAATTTGGCTTTATTCACTTTCAGTGTGGCTTTGCCTTATGTCTTTTTTTGTGTGTGCTGTATCTGCTATGATGGGGATTGCAGCTGCCTTTCTTTGTTTAGATCCTTCATTGAGATCAGTTTTAATCCAAATGATTCCACTGACATGGACGGTTGAGCAGTTATGTATTTTAATTCATTTTCAGTGATACCGGGGCATTCGACTAACTATTACTACAATTTGTTATTCAAGATTGTAGAGACAAGCAACATTTTATTTCAAATTTGAATTTTTCCTTTCATCTACAGGGAAATCAAGGTGTCGCTGGGGAAGCAGGCAGACGTGGAAAGAATGGAGCTAAAGGAGACAAGGGATGGCCTGGCCGACCTGGAGTGCAGGGCTCACCTGGTCCTCAGGTAATCTAATTAAATTATAAAATGTTAACACTGACTGATGACCAGGTGTACACGAGAACTAGCAATATAACGTGTTAAATAGAGAGAACAGCAGCATAATAGATCCTTTATTTGTGATAGATTTCATGATAAGGGCAAAATCCAACATGTGTGGATGTGTTGGCTCAACATGAGGGGATGGGGGGGGGGGGTCATGGGGAGGGAGGAGTGGGAGGGTATCCTGAGTAGGGGAGCTTAACCTAAGGGAAAAGCCTTGTCTGAGTAGGTGAGCCTAGCTTGAGTAGCTGAGCCTAGCTTGAGTAGCTGAGCCTAGCTTGAGTAGGTGAGCCTAGCTTGAGTAGGTGAGCCTAGCTTGAGTAGGTGAGCCTAGCTTGAGTAGCTGAGCCTAGCTTGAGTAGGTGAGCCTAGCTTGAGTAGCTGAGCCTAGCTTGAGTAGGTGAGCCTAGCTTGAGTAGCTGAGCCTAGCTTGAGTAGCTGAGCCTAGCTTGAGTAGCTGAGCCTAGCTTGAGTAGGTGAGCCTAGCTTGAGTATGTGAGCCTAGCTTGAGTAGGTGAGCCTAGCTTGAGTAGGTGAGCCTAGCTTGAGTAGGTGAGCCTAGCTTGAGTAGGTGAGCCTAGCTTGAGTATGTGAGCCTAGCTTGAGTAGGTGAGCCTAGCTTGAGTAGGTGAGCCTAGCTTGAGTAGCTGAGCCTAGCTTGAGTAGCTGAGCCTAGCTTGAGTAGGTGAGCCTAGCTTGAGTAGGTGAGCCTAGCTTGAGTAGGTGAGCCTAGCTTGAGTAGGTGAGCCTAGCTTGAGTAGGTGAGCCTAGCTTGAGTAGGTGAGCCTAGCTTGAGTAGGTGAGCCTAGCTTGAGTAGGTGAACCTAGCTTGAGTAGCTGAGCCTAGCTTGAGTAGGTGAGCCTAGCTTGAGTAGCTGAGCCTAGCTTGAGTAGGTGAGCCTAGCTTGAGTAGCTGAGCCTAGCTGGAGTAGGTGAGCCTAGCTTGAGTAGCTGAGCCTAGCTTGAGTAGGTGAGCCTAGCTTGAGTAGGTGAGCCTAGCCTGAGTAGGTGAACCTAGCTTGAGTAGGTGAGCCTAGACTGAGTAGGTGAGCTTAGCTTGAGTAGGTGAGCCTAGCTTGAGTAGCTGAGCCTAGCTTGAGTAGGTGAGCCTAGCTTGAGTAGGTGAGCCTAGCTTGAGTAGCTGAGCCTAGCTTGAGTAGCTGAGCCTAGCTTGAGTAGGTGAGCCTAGCTTGAGTAGGTGAGCCTAGCTTGAGTAGGTGAGCCTAGCCTGAGTAGGTGAGCCTAGCTTGAGTAGGTGAGCCTAGCTTGAGTAGGTGAGCCTAGCCTGAGTAGGTGAGCCTAGCCTGAGTAGGTGAGCCTAGATTGAGTAGGTGAGCCTAGCTTGAGTAGGTGAGCCTAGCTTGAGTAGGTGAGCCTAGCCTGAGTAGGTGAGCCGAGCTTGAGTAGGTGAGCCTAGCTTGAGTAGGTGAGCCTAGCTTGAGTAGGTGAACCTAGCTTGAGTAGGTGAGCCTAGCTTGAGTAGGTGAGCCTAGCTTGAGTAGGTGAGCCTAGCTTAAGTAGGTGAGCCTAGCCTGAGTAGGTGAGCCTAGCCTGAGTAGGTGAGCCTAGCTTGAGTAGGTGAGCCTAGCCTGAGTAGCTGAGCCTAGCCTGAGTAGCTGAGCCTAGCCTGAGTAGGTGAGCCTAGCCTGAGTAGCTGAGCCTAGCCTGAGTAGGTGAGCCTAGCCTGAGTAGCTGAGCCTAGCTTGAGAGGCAGTTTGCCTGGGTAAACTATTCTTATGGTCCACTATTTTAAAAAGCAAAATAAAAAGAAAAATAAATTAAAAAAAAACTAGCTAAGAGTGCAAGATTATCTTGCTCTAGGCACTGGCAACAAAAATACTTACCTTGCTCTGAGCACTGGCAACCCAACTACTTACCTTGCTCTGAGCACCAGCAACCCAACTACTTACCTTGCTCTGAGCACTGGCAACCCAAATACTTACCTTGCTCTGAGCACCAGCAACCCAACTACTTACCTTGCTCTGAGCACCAGCAACCCAACTACTTACCTTGCTCTGAGCACTGGCAACCCAACTACTTACCTTGCTCTGAGCACCAGCAACCCAACTACTTACCTTGCTCTGAGCACTGGCAACCCAACTACTTACCTTGCTCTGAGCACCAGCAACCCAAATACTTACCTTGCTCTGAGCACTGGCAACCCAACTACTTATATTGCTCTGAGCACCAGCAACCCAACTACTTACCTTGCTCTGAGCACTGGCAACCCAACTACTTACCTTGCTCTGAGCACCAGCAACCCAACTACTTACCTTGCTCTGAGCACTGGCAACCCAAATACTTACCTTGCTCTGAGCACTGGCAACCCAAATACTTACCTTGCCCTGAGCACTGGCAACCCAAATACTTACCTTGCTCTGGGCACTGGCAACCCACATACTTACCTTGCTCTGGGCACTGGCAACCCACATGCTTACCTTTCTCTAGACACTGGCAACCCACATACTTACCTTGCTCTGGGCACTGGCAACTCACATACTTACCTTGCTCTAGGCACTGGCAACCCACATACTTACCTTGCTCTGAGCACTGACAACCTACATACTTATCTTGCTCTAAGTACTGACGACCTACATACTTACCTTGCTCTGAGCACTGACAACCTACATACTTACCTTGCTCTAAGCACTGACAACCTACATACTTACCTTGCTCTAAGCACTGACAACCTACATACTTATCTTGCTCTAAGCACTGACAACCTACATACTTACCTTGCTCTAAGCACTGACAACCTACATACTTATCTTGCTCTAAGCACTGACAACCTACATACTTACCTTGCTCTAAGCACTGGCAACCCACATACCTACCTTGCTCTTGGCACTGGCAACCCACATACCTACCTTGCTCTAAGCACTGACAACCTACATACTTACCTTGCTCTAAGCACTGACAACCTACATACTTACCTTGCTCTGAGCACTGACAACCTACATACTTATCTTGCTCTAAGTACTGACAACCTACATACTTACCTTGCTCTGAGCACTGACAACCTACATACTTATCTTGCTCTAAGCACTGACAACCTACATACTTACCTTGCTCTAAGCACTGACAACCTACATACTTACCTTGCTCTGAGCACTGACAACCTACATACTTATCTTGCTCTAAGCACTGACAACCTACATACTTATCTTGCTCTAAGCACTGACAACCTACATACTTACCTTGCTCTAAGCACTGGCAACCTACATACTTATCTTGCTCTAAGCACTGACAACCTACATACTTATCTTGCTCTAAGCACTGACAACCTACATACTTATCTTGCTCTAAGCACTGGCAACCTACATACTTACCTTGCTCTAAGCACTGGCAACCCACATACCTACCTTGCTCTTGGCACTGGCAACCCACATACCTACCTTGCTCTAAGCACTGACAACCTACATACTTACCTTGCTCTAAGCACTGACAACCTACATACTTACCTTGCTCTAAGCACTGACAACCTACATACTTACCTTGCTCTAAGCACTGACAACCTACATACTTACCTTGCTCTAAGCACTGACAACCTACATACTTATCTTGCTCTAAGCACTGACAACCTACATACTTATCTTGCTCTAAGCACTGACAACCTACATACTCCTCTTGCTCTAAGCACTGACAACCTACATACTCATCTTGCTCTAAGCACTGACAACCTACATACTCCTCTTGCTCTAAGCACTGACAACCTACATACTCATCTTGCTCTAAGCACTGACAACCTACATACTTATCTTGCTCTAAGCACTGACAACCTACATACTTATCTTGCTCTAAGCACTGACAACCTACATACTTACCTTGCTCTAAGCACTGGCAACCTACATACTTATCTTGCTCTAAGCACTGACAACCTACATACTTATCTTGCTCTAAGCACTGACAACCTACATACTTATCTTGCTCTAAGCACTGGCAACCTACATACTTACCTTGCTCTAAGCACTGGCAACCCACATACCTACCTTGCTCTTGGCACTGGCAACCCACATACCTACCTTGCTCTAAGCACTGACAACCTACATACTTACCTTGCTCTAAGCACTGACAACCTACATACTTACCTTGCTCTAAGCACTGACAACCAATACTTACCTTGCTCTAAGCACTGACAACCTACATACTTACCTTGCTCTAAGCACTGACAACCTACATACTTATCTTGCTCTAAGCACTGACAACCTACATACTTATCTTGCTCTAAGCACTGACAACCTACATACTCCTCTTGCTCTAAGCACTGACAACCTACATACTCATCTTGCTCTAAGCACTGACAACCTACATACTCCTCTTGCTCTAAGCACTGACAACCTACATACTCATCTTGCTCTAAGCACTGACAACCTACATACTTATCTTGCTCTAAGCACTGACAACCTACATACTTATCTTGCTCTAAGCACTGACAACCTACATACTTATCTTGCTCTAAGCACTGACAACCTACATACTCATCTTGCTCTAAGCACTGACAACCTACATACTCCTCTTGCTCTAAGCACTGACAACCTACATACTTATCTTGCTCTAAGCACTGACAACCTACATACTTATCTTGCTCTAAGCACTGACAACCTACATACTTATCTTGCTCTAAGCACTGACAACCTACATACTTATCTTGCTCTAAGTACTGACAACCTACATACTTATCTTGCTCTAAGCACTGACAACCTACATACTTATCTTGCTCTAAGCACTGACAACCTACATACTTATCTTGCTCTAAGCACTGACAACCTACATACCTACCTTGCTCTTGGCACTGGCAACCCACATACCTACCTTGCTCTAAATACTGACAACCCACATACTTACCTTACTCTGGGCACAACTGGCATTCCCCACAGCTACGGTGACTAAACTGAGGGTCAAAGGTGCAAAGGCCATAGAGCTATGTTCCTTTGACATCCATGGGGACATACAACTGAAGACAACAGAATACATAGTTTTGTATTTTTATCAGATAATGTAATATATTTATCGAATAACGTATCATATTGATAAAATAATGTAAAATATTGATCAGATATTGTAACATATTGATAAAATAACATAACATATTGATCAAATAATGTGACATATTGATCAGATATTGTAACATATTGATAAAATAACATAACATATTGATAAAATAATGCAACATATTGATCAGATATTGTAACATATTGACAAAATAACATAACATATTGATCAAATAATGTAACATATTGATAAAATAACATAACATATTGATGAAATAATGTAACATATTGATAAAATAACATAACATATTGATGAAATAATGTGAAATATTGATCAGATAACATAACATATTGATCAAATAATGTAAAATATTGATCAGATAACATAACATATTGATCAAATAATGTAACATATTGATCAGTTATTGTAACATAATAATCAGATAATGTAACATAATGATCAGATAATGTAACATATTGATCAGATAATGTAACATAATGATCAGATAATGTAACATAATGATCAGATAATGTAACATATTGATCAAATAATGTAACATAAGGATCAAATAACATAACATAATGATCAGATAATGTAACATATTGATCATATAAAGTAACATAAGGATCAAATAACATAACATAATGATCAGATAATGTAACATATTGATCAAATAATCTAACATAATTATCAGATAATGTAACATAATGATCAGACAATGTCACATAATGATCAGATAATGTAACATAATGATCATATAATGTAACATAATGATCAGATAATGTAACATAATTATCAGATAATGTAACATATTGATCATATAACATAACATAATGATCAGATAATGTAACATAATGATCAAATAATGTAACATAATGATCAGATAATGCAACATAATGATCAGATAATGCAACATATTGATCAGATAATGTAACATATTGAAAAAATAGATTACATATATTTTGTTTTGTTACAGGGAGGAAATGGTGAACTAGGACAACCAGGACTTCCGGGACCTCCAGGACAGCCCGTAAGTTGAGATATTTAACATTTGTTACAGTTACCAATGACATTTTTGTTACTTTCTTATGTTCAACCAATGGCTACTCAAGACCTCTTTATCATTCACTCTGAACAATGGTATTAAGTGGAAACAGAAGTCTTGTGGCTTGCAGTAGAACTGTGACCTTTGTGCCTTTTAGCCCAGCACATCAGACCTTAGCATGGTGTTTTTGAGCACCATGTTGCCTTTCCTCTTGATACTCACTTTGCCAGACTAGCTAGTTTGTTACTAGAGGCACTGTGAGGAAGTGGAGTAGGATCTGCATAGTTCTGGTTCACTGATCCAGGTGTAAACAGTCAGCTATGGATCACTTAGTTACGGATCACCTTCTCAGAAGTGACTTGAACAAAAAATGTAAACATTTGCTGTACATTGAACTCTGGAGGAAAGGCTAACGAGAAGCACAACAATGGAGATGAGGCATAGACTGTGTTGTTGATTCAAACTCATAAAGAAGGAACAAAGCAATAGCATCGAATAAAAGAGCTTTCAAAGTGCTTTAAATGATAAAACTGGAACAGAAATCCACAGAGCTGGAGTCATCAGTTGTTGGACAACACTGCAGGACATACTGAGGTGGGGATCTGAGCACCTATGGACATGTTCAGAGTGCAATGATAATAACCCAAAATAACAGAGTTTTTTTTAAAAATTCAAGTAAATTTACTAAAATAGTAAAATTAACCTACGTATATGTGGATAATTTCAAACCAATAGCCTGCAATGGACAGAAAAGAAAAGACAAGTTATGGTTTTCAAAGTGGCAGATGCTGTTTATTTTGATTAGAGAAAAAAGAGAGTGGGGGCTGAATAAATTAAAATCTGTTCTTATTCTTTAAAGGTCAACACAGGACAAGTTCATCCAAGGGTCTCAAATGTTTTTTTTTTCTATCGATGGCAAAATGAAAACTCTAATCTCATGACCACACAGTCACTACACTGTGCATGATACCATTATTCCCCAATCCTTAGAAATCCTTCAGCAGAATCTAGAATTGAGATAAATCCCCAAATGATGGTGCTGTTTTAAACTCTTAATATACAAGAGCTCTATTCCATAAAGACTCTGCAAGTTGCTAACATAAAATGTGTATTGATCGGACATTGAGAGTTATCACAAATATTTGGTTGGGAAAAGGAAGCCAAGAGGTATTTATTTAAAAATAGATTTTGTCACCAACTGATTCACCATTTATTATATTCAGTAAACACTTTCTATAACTTCCTAAGCATTCATGGAACAGAGTATTCCTATATAACAAGAGCATATATTTATTTCTTGGTTTTTTGTAAATAGAAGTGATGTCGCAACTCCATTGGTTTTCAGTTGTCTTCAGCAGATAACAATGCTGATAACTTACTGGAAGTCATCGTAGAAGAGAAAATTAAGAGTAAATGAGGTAGAAGAAAAACTAAAGGGTACTGACAACATCAAGTTGTGGCCAGAAGTACCAATGTCATCATGTAGCATCACAGGATACGACAAAGGGAAATAACTCTCCATGACACTCAGTCTTTGATAGAGTTATGTGCTGATGGTTCCAGTTAAATATATGTTCTGAAATGTTCTTAGCTTTTAAATAGCACTAGTAGAAATAAATAAAAGATCAGGACTAAGAGAGAGAGAATTATCAATTTGTTTATGTCTACTCATTCTGGGGTGGTGACACATCAACTTGAGAGTAAGAAAAAAAAAATGAATTAATTAAAGCCTGTGAAATGTGAATTTATGGGAGATTTGGGTGAACAAAGGAGAGAAGAAATAATGAAGTTTCTGAAAATAAAGACCGGGTTACTTGAATACAACTCAGTTCTAACACAAGAGAAGTGAAACTTTCTGAACACACAAGTCCTCTTGGAGAGGGAAATACAAGGTAAGTGAAATGTTCCTACTTCCACCTGTTTGAGGAGTTTGCTGCTACAGACCAGATTTTTCCAAAACCACAGCACATGTTTGGATGATGTGGTCAGTATCATGCCAGGCCACCTTCACTTCTCAGAAAAATCTCTGGTACCCATTTTTAGAGGCTGAGTGGACCCTGGATCCTTGTTGGTTCCAAATGAATTTGCCACTTCTGGGAATCAAGTCCAGACTTTTCTGATCAGGAAGTGTGACTAATTGAAATGGTGCTCAGTGTTAGCCAAACTTCAATGTGGTGATGGCACAAGATAATGATGACCAATAGTGGAAAAGAAACAAAATATTTGAAATACAAATTTAACATTTCTTTCTGTTGAATATAAAATTCTTCTACAATTGTATATTTTTGTATGCGATTTTTGAACAATAAAATAACAATTTGTGTTTACCAATTTTGCTCAGGGGTCATCTGGAGCAAGAGGACCCCAGGCAGAGATGGAGAACCAGGGTCAATTGGTCGTCCAGGTTCAAATGTAAGTTATTTTTTGTTGATTTTAATTTTGGCGTTATTTTAGTAAATTAAAAAAATCTGAACAAAATATAGAAATCAAAAATACTAAACACAAGAAAACCAAACTGAGAATATCCAACTCAAACATACAATCAACACTTACCTTTGCATGTGAAAGCTGGAAAACAACAAAAGAGATTGAGAGAAAATGAAATGCTTGTGAAGACAAATGCCTAAGAAGAATACTCTGTGTACAATGGAATGAATTCAAGACTGATATAGAGATAAGAGAAATGGTCATGCAACCAACAATCTCATCTACAATGGAATGAATTCAAGACTGATATAGAGATAAGAGAAATGGTCATGCTACCAACAATCTCATCTACAATGGAATGAATTCAAGACTAATGTAGAGATAAGAGAAATGGTCATGCAACCACCAATCTCATCTACAATGGAATGAATTCAAGACTGATATAGAGATAAGAGAAATGGTCATACAACCAACAATCTCATCTACAATGGAATGAATTCAAGACTAATGTAGAGATAAGAGAAATGGTCATGCAACCAACAATCTCATCTACAATGGAATGAATTCAAGACTAATGTAGAGATAAGAGAAATGGTCATGCAACCAACAATCTCATCTACAATGGAATGAATTCAAGACTAATGTAGAGATAAGAGAAATGGTCATGCAACCAACAATCTCATCTACAATGGAATGAATTCAAGACTAATATAGAGATAAGGGAAATGGTCATGCTACCAATGATCTCATCTACAATGGAATGAATTCAAGACTAATATAGAGATAAGAGAAATGACCATGCTACCAATGATCTCATCTACAATGGAATGAATTCAAGACTAATATAGAGATAAGAGAAATGGTCATGCAACCAACGATCTCATCTACAATGGAATGAATTCAAGACTAATATAGAGATAAGAGAAATGGTCATGCAACCAACAATCTCATCTACAATGGAATGAATTCAAGACTAATATGGAGATAAGAGAAATGACCATGCTACCAATGATCTCATCTACAATGGAATGAATTCAAGACTAATATAGAGATAAGAGACATGGTCATGCAACCAAAAATCTCATCTACAATGGAATGAATTCAAGACTAATATAGAGATAAGAGAAATGACCATGCAACCAACGATCTCATCTACAATGGAATGAATTCAAGACTAATATAGAGATAAGAGAAATGACCATGCTACCATGATCTCATCTACAATGGAATGAATTCAAGACTAATATAGAGATAAGGGAAATGGTCATGCTACCAATGATCTCATCTACAATGGAATGAATTCAAGACTAATATAGAGATAAGGGAAATGGTCATGCTACCAATGATCTCATCTACAATGGAATGAATTCAAGACTAATATAGAGATAAGGGAAATGGTCATGCTACCAACAATCTCTTCTACAATTAGGAAGAGAAGATGGACATATGTTGATCATGTATTGAGAAGAAACAACAAAAGAATTTCAAAACAGGCTCTTATATGGGAAACATCAGGATACAGAAAAAGAGGAAGACCTAGAGAGACACTAAAAAGAACGCTTATAAAAGAAGCAAAGTTGGTACAGGTATAGATAGACTCATTTGATAAGATCAAACATTTCACCCAGAACAGAGATGGAGGGTGAAAAGCACTGCGAGCTCTATGTGATACCTAACCATGTGGGAAGAATCAAGAACTGACCAACAAATCTAGAGACATCTTATGCATGACAACATAATCTCTCCACTTTGTTTTATCTGTGGCTATCCATCAGAAAAATCAAAATCAAGATTACTTTAGTAGTTATATTTCAGCTCTGACAAAAGTACATTCCTTCCCTAGTTATATTTCAGCTCTGACACAGGTACATTCCTTCCCTAGTTATATTTCAGCTCTGATGAAGGTACATTCCTTCCCTAGCTATATTTCAGCTCTGACACAGGTACATTCCTTCCCTAGTTATATTTCAGCTCTGACAAAGATACATTCCTTCCCTAGTTATATTTCAGCTCTGACACAGGCACATTCCTTCCCTAGCTATATTTCAACTCTGACAAAGATACATTCCTTCCCTAGTTATATTTCAACTCTGATGAAGGTACATTCCTTCCCTAGCTATATTTCAGCTCTGACACAGGTACATACCTTCCCTAGTTATATTTCAGCTCTGACAAAGATACATTCCTTCCCTAGTTATATTTCAGCTCTGACACAGGCACATTCCTTCCCTAGCTATATTTCAACTCTGATGAAGGTACATTCCTTCCCTAGCTATATTTCAGCTGTGACAAAGGTACATTCCTTCCTAGTTATATTTCAGCTCTGATGAAGGTACAATCCTTCCCTACATAAAGCTCATTTTCTTGTTGCAAACATTTTTAGTTCCTTATTTGACAAATTTACTTTGTTTTAATTTTGAAAAATGCATTCATTAAAAAAACAAGTTTATTGTATTTGAAATCTACTCAAATTAGATAAATAATAAAAAAAAGAAGCTTTGCTGATGTTATATAGATATCCTGTTTGTGTAAATATTGACATATATAGTGCCATTGGTAATTTTTTGGCATTGTTATTAGTTGTACATCAAACTGCCCTGCCCCAATAATCACCAATACTCATTTAAGGTGGGGGTGAACCTAAAACTGGCCACTCAAGGGAGCAAACCATGCATCTTGTCTGCTGTAGAGTAATGCTCGTTGTAAATGGTAAATTACAAAAAAGGGCAATCTTAGAGATTGTAACAACTGGAGAGGCGTGACACTTTTGCCAGTTGCCTCAAAGTTATTCTGTAAAATCATCCTAAATAGAATAAAGGATTCAATAGATACAGTAATGCGTGAAGAACAGGCTGGGTTTAGAAAAGGGAGAAACTGCCTTGACCACATTTTCACTCCACGACTTATATTGGAGGAACACATTGAAAAGCAAAAACCTTTTGTACTTAACTTCATCGACTTCAAAAAAACATTTGATAGTATTCATAGAGATTCTTTGTGGAAAATTCTGAAGCAATATGGCTTACCATCAAAAATCATAAATATTATCAAAGACATGTATGATGGTTACACATGTGCAGTTCGAACAGAGGAAGGACTTAGCGAATGTTTCCCAATAGAAACTGGGGTTAAACAAGTATGTATTTTATCGCCCCTGTTATTTGGAATTGTTATGGACTTCATAATGAAGAAATGCTGCACTGGTAATAAAGGCATTGAATGGATACAAGGAGACCATTTGGAGGACCTCGACTTTGCTGATGACATAGTTCTCATCAGCAGTCAGATAAAAATGATGCAGGAAAACACAAATGAACTATCATCAATAGCCAACAAAATTGGGCTTGAGATCAATCATGAAAAGACTAAAGTCATGACTAGTTTAATTCCAACAGGTGACAAAATATACATGGAAAACAAACCAGTAGAAGAGATCGATCACTTTATCTATCTTGGAAGTCACATTGATCGAGAAGGGGATACAAGCAAAGAAATTAGAATCAGAATAGCTAAAGCAGCAATGTCTTTCAGAAGCCTTGAAAAGTTGTGGAAATCAAAACTTATCAGCACAAACACGAAACTTAGACTATTCAAATCAAATGTACTATCAACCCTTACGTATGCGTGTGAAAGCTGGAAAACAACAAGAGATATAGAAACAAAGTTGAACGCATTCGAAAATAAATGTCTAAGGAAAATACTTGGTATAGCGTGGAACGAATTCAAAACAAACGAGGAAATTAGAGAAATCGCCAATCAACCACTAATATTTTCAGTAATAAAGAAAAGATGATGGTCATATGTTGGACATGTGATGAGAAGAGATAATAACCGAATAGCAAAGCAAGCCCTCATATGGGAAACAACAGGTAAGAGAAAAAGAGGAAGACCCAGGGAGACACTCAGAAGAACATTGATGAGAGAGGCAAGAGCAGCAGGATTCGGCTCCCTCAATGAGATTGAGATGCTGGCACAGAACAGAGACAAATTCAAGATTTGATAAAAGATCTTTGGAATGATTGAGACTGCTAGAAAGAAAATTTAGAAAAAGAGAAGAGTATATGGGTCTATGCTCTATGGGCCAGTCATGGCTTGAAAGGTCAATAGATAGATAGATAGATATAATTATTTTTACTAGCAATTACAAATAATGTATTAAGCTATTTTATTAAAACATTATTTCTTTATTTCTCAGGGACCCCGAGGACCTTCCGGTGATGATGGACCACAAGTGAGCTATAAACATTTCCTCAAATTTATTTGCCTTTACTTTTATTTGACAAACCGTTTCTCTTTCTTTCTTCTCAATTCATTTATTGATCATGCACTTTCCAAAAAGCCTATCCCTTATCTTGTTTGGAGTCATTTTTCTTCTTTACATGTACTTCATGCATTATATTATCAGTATTTATATCAATTTATGTTTGCATTCTTATATCTAGAGAATAAAATATTTAGATTTTTATACTGCAAGAATAAAAGCCAGCAATTCTTTTCTTCTTTTTTCTTTGTCTTCATCTTAGACCAACTAGACAGTCCTATACGCCTTGTTGTATTGTAGAAAGTACAGTTAATAAAGGTTCTCTCCCCTGCCTTGCAAGGCATATGTGAGATATGATATTAGTGACTATATATTTCCATGACCACTGCACATTTTTGTGATAGCTCAGTGGTCAGTGAACTGGACTAAAAGGACAACAGGTTGAGTTTGACCCTGATCGACGACTTCCGGGTTCACCTAGTCTTAATTAAATGGGTACCGGACTTTTTTCTGGGAAAGTGGAACAACATAGGTGTAATGTAATACCGACCACAATACCTCAAAAATCCTATGCTGAATGGTCTATAAAAATTTATGGGCACTAACACCATATTCCCTATATGCCACTTGGCGTGATGGGACTCTTTACTTTTTTTTACTACTGCACATTTTTGGGTGATGTGGTCGGTATCAGGCCATCTGATCAGGCTAGGTCGCCTTCACTTCCAAGAAAAATCCCTGGTACCCATTTTTAGAGGCTGGGTGAACATGTGAACCTGGTTGGTCTGGAAGAAACCCACCACATGTGAACCTGGTTGGTCTGGAAGAAACCCACCACATGTGAACCTGGTTGGTCTGGAAGAAACCCACCACATGTGAACCTGGTTGGTCTGGAAGAAACCCACCACATGTGAACCTGGTTGGTCTGGAAGAAACCCACCACATGTGAACCTGGTTGGTCTGGAAGAAACCCACCACATGTGAACCTGGTTGGTCTGGAAGAAACCCACCACATGTGAACCTGGTTGGTCTGGAAGAAACCCACCACATGTGAACCTGGTTGGTCTGGAAGAAACCCACCACATGTGAACCTGGTTGGTCTGGAAGAAACCCACCACATGTGAACCTGGTTGGTCTGGAAGAAACCCACCACATCTGGGAATCGAATCCAGACCTTTCTAATTAGGAAGCCACCGAGCACACTAACTACTCAGCCACCGAGCACACTAACTACTCAGCCACCGAGCACACTAACTACTCAGCCACCGAGCACACTAACTACTCAGCCACCGAGCACACTAACTACTCAGCCACCGAGCACACTAGCTACTCAGCCAGCGAGCACACTAACTACTCAGCCACCGAGCACACTAGCTACTCAGCCAGCGAGCACACTAACTACTCAGCCACCGAGCACACTAGCTACTCAGCCAGCGAGGACACTAACTACTCAGCCACCGAGCACACTAGCTACTCAGCCAGCGAGCACACTAACTACTCAGCCACCGAGCACACTAACTACTCAGCCACCGAGCACACTAGCTACTCAGCCACCAAGCACACTAACTACTCAGCCAGCGAGCACACTAACTACTCAGCCACCGAGCACACTAGCTACTCAGCCACCAAGCACACTAACTACTCAGCCAGCGAGCACACTAACTACTCAGCCACCGAGCACACTAACTACTCAGCCAGCGAGCACACTAGCTACTCAGCCAGCGAGCACACTAGCCACTCAGCCAGCGAGCACACTAGCTACTCAGCCAGCGAGCACACTAGCTACTCAGCCACCGAGCACACTAACTACTCAGCCACCGAGCACACTAACTACTCAGCCACCAAGCACACTAACTACTCAGCCACCGAGCACACTAACTACTCAGCCACAGAGGCTCCATTGTGTATTGTAGGACCAAAAATAAGTTCATCCATTTTGCACAGTTCATGGCCGTTCTTCTCATGGTGCCCCATGTCTGGCTCAAGCTGTTTGTCTCTGTTCAGTTGTTCGCTGCCAGGTTGTTCTTGATCTGCCTGGTTTACTCTAACTTCCTGCACAGAAATTATTCTCATCCATTATCTGATTCTTCTTTGTCTATCCAGCTTTCAGCATCTACCTGTGTACATTTCCTCCATGTTGCACCCCTTGAACAGTTCATGGTTACTTACATTGGCCGAAATATTGATAATTTACTTCAGACAAGTCATATGAAATGTGACCAGTTCTGATCAAATATTGATAATTTACTTCAGACAAGTCATATGAAATGTGACCAGTTCTGATCAAATATTGATAATTTACTTCAGACAAGTCATATGAAATGTGACCAGTTCTGATCAAATATTGATAATTTACTTCAGACAAGTCATATGAAATGTGACCAGTTCTGATCAAATATTGATAATTTACTTCAGACAAGTCATAGGAAATGTGACCAGTTCTGATCAAATATTGATAATTTACTTCAGACAAGTCATATTAAATGTGACTGTTGATATGAATGAGAATGTTGTTTCTCTTTTCTCTACAATTAGGAGTTTTCTAATGACAAATTAGAGAACTACCAAGTAGAGTGCGATGTTACTCAAGGGGACATTATGCTTCTGAACTAAAATAATTTATGTCCCTAAACTAGGACTTTACTAAAACATAAAACTAACCTGACATATATATATATTTTTTTCATTTGTAACTTTAGGGACCCGCTGGCCCACAAGGACCTCCAGGACCACCAGGTGCCCCTGTAAGTGTTTCCTCAGAAATGACTTCTAACGTGACTTAACAATTGGTCATACTTTTCACTAAAAAAAACAAAATACTTCCAATTATTATTATTTTTTTGGTTATGTTAACAAGTCTATTAATTGTGTATTTTGTCATAATTTCTTAGCTGATGTTTTAGCTGTCTTTCTATGTGTGCTTATTTAGACAGTAACTTTGTGTGGTTATTTAGACAGTAACTTTGTGTGGTTATTTAAGTAGTAACTTTGTGTGGTTATTTAGACAGTAACTTTGTGTGGTTGGGTGTCCGGTTAGCGCAATCGATAGGCGGTTGGCTTACCACGGCAACAGCCGGGGTTCGTAATCCTGGCGAGGACACCTGGGTTTTACTAATTCCCTAAAAATTAGTAGGAGCCGCGATAGCTCAGTGGTTAGTGAAATGGACTACTACGGACAAGGGGTAGGGTTCGATCCCAACCGACGGCTCCGGGTTCACCCAGCCTTAAATGGGTACCGGATTTTTTCTGGGAAAGTAAAAGCAGCACGGGCGTAATACCGACCACATTACCCCAAAAATCATGTGCTGAAGGTCTGTAAAATATAGGGTCACTAACACCATATTTCCCTATACGCCACTTGGCGTGACGGGGGGTACTTTACTTTTTTTTTTGTGTGGTTATTTAAGTAGTAACTTTGTGTGCTTATTTAAGTAGTATCTTTGTGTGGTTATTTAAGTAGTAACTTTGTGTGGTTATTTAGACAGTAACTTTGTGTGGTTATTTAAGTGGTAACTTTTGTGCTTATTTAGACAGTATCTTTGTGTGGTTATTTAAGTAGTAACTTTTTGTGCTTATTTAGACAGTAACTTTGTGTGGTTATTTAGACAGTATCTTTGTGTGCTTATTTAGACAGTATCTTTGTGTGGTTATTTAGACAGTATCTATGTGTGCTTATTTAGACAGTATCTTTTTGTGGTTATTTAGACAGTAACTTTGTGTGGTTATTTAGACAGTAAATTTGTGTGGTTATCTAGACAGTAAATTTGTGTGGTTATCTAGACAGTAAATTTGTGTGGTTATCTAGACAGTAACTTTGTGTGGTTATTTAGACAGTAACTTTGTGTGGTTATTTAGACAGTAACTTTGTGTAGTTATTTAGACAGTAACTTTGTGTGGTTATTTAGACAGTAACTTTGTGTAGTTATCTAGACAGTAAATTTGTGTGGTTATCTAGACAGTAAATTTGTGTGGTTATTTAGACAGTAAATTTATGTGGTTATTTAGACAGTAACTTTGTGTAGTTATTTAGACAGTAACTTTGTGTGGTTATTTAGACAGTAAATTTGTGTGGTTATTTAGACAGTAAATTTGTGTGGTTATTTAGATAGTAAATTTGTGTGGTTATCTAGACAGTAAATTTGTGTGGTTATCTAGACAGTAACTTTGTGTGGTTATTTAGACAGTAAATTTGTGTAGTTATTTAGACAGTAACTTTGTGTGGTTATTTAGACAGTAAATTTGTGTGGTTATTTAGACAGTAAATTTGTGTGGTTATTTAGACAGTAAATTTGTGTGGTTATTTAGACAGTAAATTTGTGTGGTTATTTAGACAGTAACTTTGTGTGGTTATTTAGACAGTAAATTTGTGTGGTTATTTAGACAGTAAATTTGTGTGGTTATTTAGACAGTAACTTTGTGTGGTTATCTAGACAGTAACTTTGTGTGGTTATCTAGACAGTAACTTTGTGTGGTTATCTAGACAGTAACTTTGTGTGGTTATTTAGACAGTAACTTTGTGTGATTATCTAGACAGTAACTACTGTTGCTGCTGATCCTGCTACAAACAGTCAACTATGATTCACAGAACCCTTTCAGCTGCCACTTTGAAAACTGCTGCAATGAAGCTTTTTAAGTGGTAGAAAACTTCAGAAATGTTTGCTTGTGTATGTTGTACGTTTTTATTGAGGCCAGAAGTTCAAATCTGATCCATAACTTTTGCAGTGAAGTAATATAATAAAATCTACATTTGTTTAGGGATATGGCCCTGTCGGTCCTTCTCCTGTTACATTCGGTGGTAAAGGCAATGATCCTTATTTGCAGTATGACCAACCAATAGAGGTAGGTCTATTATGCTGCTTCATTTGATGAAATAACAGTAATTAATATATCAGTCAATATGTTGTTTGTTAGTATTTTCCATTTGTTGTTGTTGTTCTTATTTGTTTTATGCCTTTGTTTCTTTTCTGTTCTTTTGTTTTAGTATGCTTTTGTTTTCCTGCTGCTTTATTTACTGTTCTTTTTTTGTATGATTTTCTTTTTTGTTTTCTGTTCTTCTGTGTTTGCTGTTGTCTTTTTTTTGTTTGCCCTTCATCTTCGTTTGAGGATCTTCTTTGTTTGCTGATCAACTTTGTTTACAGTTCTTCTTTGCTTGCTGTTCTTCTTGTTTGTTGTTCTTTAGTTTATTGTTCATCTTTGATGTTTCTCTTATTTAACCACTTTTCTGACTTCCTGAGCAAATCGTCCCAAAAACAAGCGTGTTTTAGATCAATTTTCATTAATTTTCTTGCAGTTATTTTACCTTTGCAGCATTTACAAAAAATGGCCGTGCCACAGTGTGTTTTTAACTTCTTGGTAAACTGTATTCCTCACAAAGGCTCTGTCAGTAATTACAGCCTTGAGAAGTCATAGAAGACCTGAATGATCTATGGGAGATATTCTACAAGCTCTGTCAGAGATATAGAATTGTGGATCAGTGGAATCCATTTCATTGCAATTTTCCTGGAAATAATTAGGCAGACAAGTTGACAAAGGTAGGTGACTAATGAGACCAGCTAGATACAAATATAAGTCATGAGGAATCAAAGAGATTTGTGAGGAGCCAAAACATGAACAAATGGAATAAAGAACACCAGGGCTACCAGAAAAAAAACAATGCCTACTATCAGCTTAGCAGAAAAGAACAAGTCATAATTGTAGGACTCTGAACAAGCCACAACAGATTGAAATGTCACCTTTTCAACACACTAAGGATAGGTAACCTTTGATGAATGTGATAGGAACCTTTGATGAATGTGATAGGAACTTTTGATGAATGTGATAGTAACCTTTGATGAATGTGATAGGAACCTTTGATGAATGTGATAGGAACCTTTGATGAATGTGATAGGAACTTTTGATGAATGTGATAGGAACTTTTGATGAATGTGATAGGAACTTTTGATGAATGTGATATGAACCTTTGATGAATGTGATAAGAACCTTTGATGAATGTGATAGTAACCTTTGATGAATGTGATAGGAACCTTTGATGAATGTGATAGGAACCTTTGATGAACGTAATAGGAACCTTTGATTAATGTGATAGGAACCTTTGATGAATGTGATAGGAACCTTTGATGAATGTGATAGTAACCTTTGATGAATGTGATAGGAACCTTTGATGAATGTGATAGGAACCTTTGATGAATGTGATAGGAACTTTTGATGAATGTGATAGGAACTTTTGATGAATGTGATAGGAACTTTTGATGAATGTGATATGAACCTTTGATGAATGTGATAAGAACCTTTGATGAATGTGATAGTCTATCTATCTATCTATTGACCTTTCGAGCCGTAACCGGCCCATAGGGCGTAGACCAAGATACACCTTCTCCTATATGAATTTTTGTTCTAGCAGTTTTCTTTTAAAGATATTTTATCAAATCTCGCCATCTGTCTCTGTTCTGTGCAAGCAGTTCTATCTCATTGAGGGAGCCGATTCCTGCTGCTCTTGCCTCTCTCATCAATGTTCTTCTCAGTGTCTCCCTGGGTCTTCCTCTTTTCTTTTACCTGTTGTTTCCAATATGAGGGCTTGCTTTGCTATTCGATTATTATCTCTTCTCATCACATGTCCAACGTATGACCATCGTCTTTTCTTTATTACTGAAGATATTAGTGGTTGATTGGCGATTTCTCTAATTTCCTCGTTTGTTTTGAATTCGTTCCATTCTATACCAAGTATTTTCCTTAGACATTTATTTTCGAATGCGTTCAACTTTGTTTCTATATCTCTTGTTGTTTTCCAGCTTTCACACGCATACGTAAGGGTTGATAGTACATTTGATTTGAATAGCCTAAGTTTTGTGTTTGTGCTAATGAGTTTTGATTTCCACAACTTTTCAAGGCTTCTGAAAGACATTGCTGCTTTAGCCAGTCTGATTCTAATTTCTTTGCTCGTATCCCCTTCTCGATCAATGTGACTTCCAAGATAGATGAAGTGATCGATCTCTTCTACTGGTTTGTTTTCCATGTATATTTTGTCACTTGTTGGAATTAAACTTTTCATGACTTTAGTCTTTTCATGATTGACCTCAAGCCCAATTTTGCTGGCTATTGATGATAGTTCATTTGTGTTTTCCTGCATCGTTTTTATCTGATTGCTGATGAGAACTATGTCATCAGCAAAGTCCAGGTCCTCCAAATGGTCTCCTTGTATCCATTCGATGCCTTTATTACCAGTGCAGCATTTCTTCATTATGAAGTCCATAACAATTCCAAATAACAAGGGCGATAAAATACATCCTTGTTTAACCCCAGTTTCTATTGGGAAACATTCGCTCAGTCCTTCCTCTGTTCGAACTGCACATGTGTAACCATCATACATGTCTTTGATAATATTTATGATTTTTGATGGTAAGCCATATTGCTTCAGAATTTTCCACAAAGAATCTCTATGAATACTATCAAATGCTTTTTTGAAGTCGATGAAGTTAAGTACAAAAGGTTTTTGCTTTTCAATGTGTTCCTCCAATATAAGTCGTAGAGTGAAAATGTGGTCAAGACAGCTTCTCCCTTTTCTAAACCCAGCCTGTTCTTCACGCATTACTGTATCTATTGAATCCTTTATTCTATTTAGGATGATTTTACAGAATAATTTTGAGGCAACTGACAAAAGTGTCACGCCTCTCCAATTGTTACAATCTCTAAGATTGCCCTTTTTTGGGATCTTAACAATGATTCCTTTTTTCCATTTATGAGGTGTCTTCTCTGTTTTCCAAATGATGTTGAACATTTTTTGGAGATGTATTAAATTATGGCTATCAATTGCCTTGAGGATCTCAGCTGTTAACTTATCCTCTCCAGCAGCCTTGTTATTGGTCATTAGCTTTAAGGTGGTTTCTATTTCACTCAAGGTGAAGTCATCTAAATTTACATCTAATTCTGCTGCTGGTGTTTCAGCTTCAAAATCTATTAAACTGTGAGGTAGTGGACGGTTAAGAATTTCTTTGAAGTGTTCCGCCCAACGGGCTTTTATGTCTGCGCTTGTTGTTAGCATTAATCCAGATTTGTCTAGAATTGGTGTTCCACTGGATGTATAGGTGTTTGTCAGCATCTTTTGTACAGTATAAAGAGTTCTGCTGTCTCCTGTAATTGCAGCTGTCTCTGCTTTCTCTGCCAAGTTGTCTATATAAGCTCTTGTATCTCTTCTTGCCGAACTTTTCACTTTGTTGTCTAATTCTTTGTATGTTGCTTTTGCCAGAACCTTTCCAAGATCTGTCTTTACATTAGTCATGGCTCTCTTCGCTTCTCTTCTTTCTTTGATGTATTTCCATGTGGTGTCTGAGATCCAAGCTCGTTTTTCCATTTTCTTCAGTCCAGCACTTGCTTCTGCTGCTGTCATTAGTATTTTGCTCTGTGAGTCCCACATTTCATTGATATCTAAGTCTATTTCACCAAGTGCTGAATAATAATTACTTAGCTCTATGTTAAACTTTTCCTTTATTGCTTCATCTTTCAGTTTATGACTATCAATTTTATGTGTAATTGACCTCTTCTGTTGGTTTCTAAATTTTAATCTTATTTTCCCAATGCACAGGTTGTGGTCACTATTAACATCAGCACCTCTGTATGCTCTTACATCTATTAATGATGATCTGAATTGTTGTTTAATACATAGGTGGTCAATTTGATTTGATGTTCTATCATCAGGAGATATCCATGTTGTTTTGTGGATATTTTTATGTGGAAATAATGTCCCACCTATAACTAAATTTTCTATTAAACATAATTCTATTAATCTTTCTCCATTCTGACTTGTTGTATTACAGCCTTCTCTCCCCATCACATGTTCCACTCCTGCGTTATCTTGTCCTACTTTGGCGTTGAAGTCTCCCATTACAATTAAAAGATCGTGTTTTGGTATTTTGTTTATAAGTTGTTGCAGTTGGTTATAAAAATCATCCTTAACTTCATCATCAGCTTCGTTAGTAGGCGCATAACATTGAATAATTGAAAGTCTTCCATGTTTTGTTTTGTATCGTGTTCGTATCAGACGGCTATTACCGGTTCCCATTCTAATAAACTTCTTGCAGCTTTGTCTGTCATCATTATGCCTACTCCTTCACGGTGTTTTCCATCTTCCCTTCCAGAAAAAACTACTATTTTATTATCAATAGATCTCCTACCTGTTCCAGGCCAGCGCATTTCGCTTAATCCTAAAATATCTAGATCGTATCGGTCCATCTCGCTCGCGACCTGTGCATGTTTCGTCGGAGCGGCCATTGTTCGCACATTCCAGAATCCTATTTTTGTTGTTGTTTTAGGGCCGAAAAAACTATCACTACTATCTACTGCTAATTTACACATTCTGTATCAGGTCTACGTTTCATTAACAACATCGTTTTTACGATAGCGGCTTGTTAAACCTCTGATCAACGGTTCTATACCAAGCCGGAGAAAAATAATTCCTCCATTTTGGAAACAACCGGAAACTCTACTGAATGTGATAGTAACCTTTGATGAATGTGATAGGAACCTTGATGAATGTGATAGGAACCTTTGATGAGCGTAATAGGAACCTTTGATTAATGTGATAGGAACCTTTGATGAATGTGATAGGAACCTTTGATGAATGTGATAGGAACCTTTGATGAATGTGATAGTAACCTTTGATGAATGTGATAGGAACCTTTGATGAATGTGATAGAAACCTTTGATGAATGTGATAGTAACCTTTGATGAATGTGATAGTAACCTTTGATGAATGTGATAGGAACCTTTGATGATGTGATAGTAACCCTTGATGAATGTGATAGGAACCTTTGATGAATGTGATAGGAACCTTTGATGAATGTGATAGGAACTTTTGATGAATGTGATAGTAACCTTTGATGAATGTGATAGGAACCTTTGATGAATGTGATAGGAACCTTTGATGAATGTGATATAAACCTTGTTGAATGTGATAGGAACCTTTGATGAATGTGATAGGAACCTTTGATGAATGTGATAGTAACCTTTGATGAATGTGATAGAAACCTTTGATGAATGTGATAGAAACCTTTGATGAATGTGATAGGAACCTTTGATGAATGTAACTGTGGCCAGGCAAATGATTGTTGAGCATCTGCTACAGTCATGCCCAAGATATAATGAAAAGAGAAGGTCTTGTGGCCATCACCGGTACCATATTAGGACAAGCTGTATATAGAAGTTACCAACTTTAAGCTGACAAACTCTTTCTTCAAACTTATTAACATTGACTTCTAGAGGTGTATGCAAAAGAGAAAGAAAAAAAAAATTTTGGCAGAAAATGTTTTAAATGCTTTTCTGTTCATATATTTTAATATAATTTACAAATCTTCTTCCTCTTCTTTTCTCTTTCACTGATACCTAGTAGGTGTCGTGGTTTATATCATTTGTCGTTCTTGAGCTGCTCGAACTGTCTGAATTAGTGATTTTCCTTTGTTGTTACATGTCTCTATCACTGCATCTATCAATCTTCTTCTTTTCTCTTTTCACTGATACCTAAAAGGTGTCGTGGTTTATATCATTTGTCGTTCTTGAGCTGCTCGAACTGTCTGAATTAGTGATTTTCCTTTGTTGTTACATGTCTCTGTCACTGCATCTATCCATCTTCTTCTGGGTCTTCCTCTTGGTCTTTTTCCATGCATTCTCGAGAAGAACGCCCTTGATGGTGATTGGTAAGGATTCATTCTGACCAGGTGGCCAAACCATTTAAGTTGTTGTTGTTCTATATATTCTATAATTTACAATTAGCTTTTGAAAAAACAAATGTAACTTTACTTGTCTGTAAGTTGATCAATCAAAGCCTTTCAAATTCTGTTTTTTGGTAAATTGGCCATAGACAAGCCTCTCCATCTTTATTCATCTTTATTCATGGACTTTTCTTTATTTACTTCTAGTCACAGTCAGGTTCTTGATCATCATGTGCCATACAGTTTGGTGTAGATGATCCTGTTCTTCCATAATCTTCTGTTTACAGTGCATCTTATCAGTTCTGTGTTGGCTGTTTGCCATGCTTGACAGTATTCTTTACAAATATTGATCATTTTGTTCCACAATTATAGACATTCCTAATTTTATAGAAATGTCCTTAGTCTATTGCTTTTATTAACAAGTCACAAGCCTGTTCATAACAGACAATCTTTGTCTTTACTATTAACTATTATTAGTTATTGTTATTAACTATTATTAGTTATTATTATTAACTATTATTAATTATTATTATTAACTATTATTACAGTATTTAACTTCTTCCTTTCAACTCTCCATGGAGCAGAGGTCTTCAACAAATACTATCCAAGCCGTTCTGTTTCTTGCCATTCTTTAAAATCACAATATTAAAATTATTTCTCCTTAAATTTCATTATTATGCCTATTTGTAAAATAAAACATTCTGAGCCTATTTTGAAATAGGAGAAATTAATTTGTGGTTTCTTTGTGATGTAACCCTTCCCTAAGTTCTTGGATGATGAGATTCAATGCTAGCCCTCTTGGATAACAGCAATAAACAGGTGGTCCCGTGTGCACTTGCACATGTTAAAAAAAAACCCTTGGAAGTTAAAAGAAAGAATGTAGACCATAAATATGGGCAAAATTGTCATAAAAAGGCATAACCACACCATAGGTCCTAGGCTGTGCTACAGAGTTTGTACACATGGGTCCAGGTTCTCTCAGATTTTCTTGAGATTTTTGAGGGGGATATTGGAGCACCTATGGGTTTTTCTGGTGTGCAGTCATGATGATCCTGACAACAACCACAACTTACTATTATGTCTATTTGGAGAATGAGACATTCTTGGCATTTTTGTCTGTATATGTCATAGCATCTACTATGGCACTGGCTAGGACACACACTGTGGAAGCCAGCTGAGAGTATTACATGACAGGTCCTTTTTTGGAATCCCCAGGGGAAGAGACAAAGAGGAGGACCAAAATATTCTTGGAGAAGACAGGTTAAAGCGTAGATAGAGATGATATAGAAGACATGGAATGATCTTAGAAGAATGGCAAGGAAAAGAACGACTTGGAAAGTATTTGTTGAAGACCTATGCCCCACAGAGAGCTGAATGGTATAGAAAGAAGAAGAAGAAGAAGAAGAAGAAGAAGAAGAAAAGGAAGAAGAGGAAGAAGAAGAAGATGAAGATTTGTAATAGCATCAATATGAATCTTATAAATTGCTTATTCAAACACTAGGACACAGAGGCAGCATATGAGAGTATGAATATTGCCAAGGAGGCTATCAACAGAGTCTATAAGCCAACAGGCAGCCGAACGTCTCCTGGCCAAACCTGCAAGGACATTATGCTAGCTAATCCTGACTTCACTAGTGGTGAGTTAAACGTGTTGTATTTTGAAAGCAAATTTAGATGAGTGATATGTGTCAGTCAAGTAGATTACAATCTAAATGAAAAGTAATCATGTATTGAAATAAAATTACATAGTAAATAACATTTTTTATTGTATGCTAGAGAGTAATGCGAAAGTGTTTCTAGTCACAGCAATTTGTTGATGATATTTTGGTGGTCTTGATAAATTTTCTCAGTTTTGAAGCATGAGATGAGTATAGTTCTGATAAAGCACAATAAAATGATCATATCTATCTATCTATCTATTGACCTTTCGAGCCATAGCCGGCCCATAGGGCATATACCTAGATACTCTTTCTCTTATCTAAATATTTATTCTAGCAGTTTTCAATCCTTCTAAAGATATTTTAACAAATCTTGCTATTTGTCTCTGTTTTGTGCAAGCAGCTCTATCTCAATGAGGGAGCCGATTCCTGCTGCTCTTGCCTCTCTGATCAATGTTCTTCTCAGTGTCTCTCTGGGTTGGTCATTTTTCCTCATACCTGTTGTTTCCCACATGAGGGCTTGCTTTGTTATTCAAAGTCACAGAAATATCATAACAGATGCTATAATTAAATTTGACATTTGTGGTTAAGGTATGCTTATTTTACACCTGAACGGGTTAAATTTGTCAAATTCTGAAATAATTCTCATAAATGTTGCTGAACTAAAATATCAACATCATAAAATGTTGCTGAACTAAAATATCAACATCATAAAATGTTACTGAACTAAAATATCAACATCATAAAATGTTACTGAACTAAAATATCAACATCATAAATGTTACTGAACTAAAATATCAACATCATAAAATGTTACTGAACTAAAATATCAACATCATAAAATGTTACTGAACTAAAATATCAACATCATAAAATGTTACTGAACTAAAATATCAACATCATAAAATGAATTTTTCCAGAATATTGATATTTTTGTCCAGTGTCACTCCAATAAAATATCAGTCTCAAGAATGAAAGGAATGTAGTTTCCTCTTCAATCATACATGCTGTAGCAGTTTTACGAGATTATAACTAAAATACTAGTTTGAAGTTAACTCTTTCTGTACATACTGACGCACTGTACATCCTGCAGATTTCAGTGACATAAGTTTAGTCATAGAATGTATCATTCTCAATTTGATTCATAAAAATAAAATACAAGGTAAAAGAGGCAGACCAAGACTAATATGGACGAGTAACATCAAAAGAATACAGCGAAGACGATGGCGATGGATAGGACACACACTACGGAAACCAACTGAGAGTATTACACAACAGGCCCTTTTTTGGAATCCCCAGGGAAAAGACAAAGAGGAAGACCAAGGAATTCTTGGAGAAGACAGATTGAAGCAGAGATGAAGATGATGGGGAAGACATGGAATGATCTTAAAAGAATTGCAAAAAACAGAACGACTTGGAAAGTGTTTGTTGAAGACCTATGCTCCACTGGGAGCTAAAAGGTAGAAGAAGAGAGAACATCAAAAGATGGACAAGTCAATCTATGACAGCCTGCACCATCAAAGCAAGAAACAGAGTAGAATGGCGATCCATGGTAGCCAACCTTTGTTGCGGAGAAAGCACTCGATGATGATGATGAAACCGTAATCAAACCATATTCTTTGTACATGCCTTGTATCATCTTGGTATTGATGAAATCTAATTCCTTGTTCACTTATCTAAAAATACATACATAATATGTTATGTGTTAGAATCAAGTATGTAGTCTGATATTTAAAACCATGAACAAATGTGTCACTGGAATCTCTTCCGTTGCATTGATATATACCTTCTGTGCTGAAAGAGTTGAAGTCATCAACTGTTTAGTATACAGAGGGTGTCTTAGGTATCCAATAGGAGTATTTGTGTTTCTCTTTGTGGCAGTGATTGGCCAAACTTAGTAATACTTTTCTGACACATGATAATAGTTGCATAATGAAATCTCTGTAGGTTACTACTGGATTGATCCGAATGAGGGCTCCACCTATGACGCCATCTATGTATACTGTGACTTCCAGACTAGCGAGAGTTGCATTGATGCCAGCCCTAACAATGTAAGTGTAATGTAGTTTTTAATGTTATTTATTACTCTCCATTATCTATTACTTTTCTTCCCTCTGCTACTCAATACTTTCCTTGTAACATTCTCATTGTCTGCAAATTATTTATTTACAAGAGAAGCTCTCATTGCACTAGGAAACCTGGTTAAATCAAATGAAATTACATTCAATGCAAAATATAAGATTTTCAACTTTCAATGTTAAATTAAATTGTATGGCTACAAGACATGAAGAACCAAAATGACAGACAGGAAGATATTGGCTTTAATTAACCTTTGATTATGATCATTCGTAAAAATTATGATCACCAAATTTAATATTATGAAAATCTCCAGTTTGCTGTACACAGTTGTCTTTCCCCACAGTGTACCTTCCTAAATGTTGGTAGCATTTATTCAGGAAGTGTCATCGAGACCACACATGTTTATGTTGTCTAAATACTGTCGGCTTGTTGTAACAAATATGATTGGGCTTCTCAGTTTTGGTAAATAAAATATAGAGACATTCTACAAATTAAACCCAAAGCTGACAGTTCAACCTCAGGTTAGTCTCTCAAGGACAGTTTGTTACCTGTGACCCTCACAAGCCAGAAAAATGATGATTTTTATGAAGTTTGTGGTAAGGCTATTTGTCATGGATAAAATGCCTACCTTTGTACTGATTGTGCACCTTCATTGTTTAGGCTATTTTTAAGTTGCATTTATTACTAAATGTAATTTTTAACATTGTAACCAAATGTAAACAAAAATATTTTCTCTCAAAGTTACAAAGGTTTATATGTGATTTGTAAGTTTTATGATAGTTTCGTAAAATAGTTGTAAATAGGTTTTGGAATCTAGGTTTAGTAGACAGCCAAGCTACACTGAATACAAAGGTGGGAAAATGATGACAAAATTACAAACATTGAACCATGGGGAAGTGAACACTGGACTGGATACAGACTGTGGAAACCAAGTGAGAGTATCACACATACAGGTCCTTCTTTGAATGAATCCTGAGGTGAAGAGATGTGTGTGGAAGACATAGAAGTACATGAGAGGGGAGGTGGAAACATATGACAAAGATGGGGTAGACAAGGAATGATCTTAAGAAAATGGTACTAAACAAGACAACTTTGGACATGTTTGTTTAAGACGTGTGCTCTATAAGTATTTGAATGAAGAAGATCACCCATACAGGCTAACAGTTGCCAGTGAGATCAACTTTATCTTGGGTTGGAAACTAGCTCTCTACATTGCTTAACAGTATATGATGGTAGGATATGATGAGGTAAAATAAGATAGGCTAAGTATCCTGTTGTTCATTTATAAAAAGGCCAAACAATCAGAAGTCACTATTAATAATATAAGATAAACACCAAATGGTATTAAGCAGCTAAATTAATAGAGAGACAAGTTCAAGTTACAACATTTCAGCAAAAGCCTTCTTCAGGTGCAAAAAAAAAAATATACTAAGATCAACATGACAGGCAAATTCTTTTTAAAAATAAACAGTGGAATATAAACATAAAGCCTAACACTGATCTAAAAAATTGCGGCAAGAAACGGTAGCCAGGATTTATGTAACTGTTGGTTACATGATTAATAGACAATAGTGCAGTTGGATTTAATTGGACCAAAATGAGCGAAACAGAGAAAGGGGTCTCATGAGGATGGGTAAAATGTCTTACAGTGTGATAATGCTTGTCGACCGGCTTACAGTGTGATAACACTTGTCCACTGGCTTACAGTGTGATAACACTTGTCCACCAGCTTACAGTGTGATAACACCTGTCCACTGGCTTACAGTGTGATAACACCTGTCCACCGGCTTACTGTGTGATAACACTTGTCCACCGGCTTACAGTGTGACAACACCTGTCCACTGGCTTACAGTGTGATAACACTTGTCCACTGGCTTACAGTGTAATAACACCTGTCCACTGGCTTACAGTGTGATAACACTTGCCCACTGGCTTACGGTGTGATAACACTTGTCCATCGGTTTATAGTGTGATAACACTTGTCCACCGGCTTACAGTGTGATAACACTTGTCCACTGGCTTACAGTGGGATAACACTTGTCCCAGCTTACAGTGTGATAACACCTGTCCACTGGCTTACAGTGTGATAACACTTGTCCCAGCTTACAGTGTGATAACACTTGTCCACCGGCTTACAGTGTGGTAACACTTGTCCGAGCTTACAGTGTGATAACACTTGTCCACCTGCTTACAGTGTGGTAACACTTGTCCGAGCTTACAGTGTGATAACACTTGTCCACCTGCTTACAGTGTGGTAACACTTGTCCCAGCTTACAGTGTGATAACACCTGTCCACTGGCTTACAGTGTGATAACACTTGTCCACCAGCTTACAGTGTGATGACACCTGTCCACTGGCTTACAGTGTGATAACACCTGTCCACCGGCTTACTGTGTGATAACACTTGTCCACCGGCTTACAGTGTGACAACACCTGTCCACTGGCTTACAGTGTGATAACACTTGTCCACTGGCTTACAGTGTAATAACACCTGTCCACTGGCTTACAGTGTGATAACACTTGCCCACTGGCTTACAGTGTGATAACACTTATCCATCGGTTTATAGTGTGATAACACTTGTCCACCGGCTTACAGTGTGATAACACTTGTCCACTGGCTTACAGTGGATAACACCTGTCCACTGGCTTACAGTGTGATAACACTTGTCCCAGCTTACAGTGTGATAACACTTGTCCACCGGCTTACAGTGTGGTAACACTTGTCCGAGCTTACAGTGTGATAACACTTGTCCACCTGCTTACAGTGTGGTAACACTTGTCCGAGCTTACAGTGTGATAACACTTGTCCACCTGCTTACAGTGTGGTAACACTTGTCCCAGCTTACAGTGTGATAACACTTGTCCACCGGCTTACAGTGTGATAACACTTGTCCACCAGCTTACAGTGTGATAACACCTGTCCACTGGCTTACAGTGTGATAACACTTGTCCACCGGCTTACAGTGTGGTAACACTTGTCCCAGCTTACAGTGTGATAACACTTGTCCACCAGCTTACAGTGTGATAACACTTGTCCACCTGCTTACTGTGTGTTGAAATATATTCACCATATGTATCTTTATGAAACCTATTTGATTAAAACAAAAGGAAAACAACTATCTTTACACATTTTCCCTTTACTAGGGTCTTGAGGTGACTTATAGGGTTGAAGAATAAAGGCCACATGTCCAGTGCAGTCACTGTGAGGTGTTCGGGTCTGTGTTTTTATTTCACACCCAATAAAAAAAACAATTTATGACCCTACCAGAATTCAAACGCATGTTCTCCTGTTTGAAGCCTGACAAGTTAATGATTTGGCCACCTGCTGTACTACTTGATACTAGATGTAAATGCCTCAGTCTACATTCTCATATGAGAGAATGTTACAAAATAAGCTTCATTCTGTTCTATAATGATTTCGGAAAAACTCTGTACCTGTTACAAAGATCTCATGCTAACTTTGTTTCAGTTTGAGTCAGACAGATGGACAAAGAGTACACACGATGGACAGTATTTCATGGAAGAGGTCAACAACGGCAAGGAAGTAAGCAGCTTAAAACCACAATTTGTCATTGCAGAGTTAACTTTATCTTGTCTGTAGAGTTATCTCTATCTTGTCTGTAGAGTTATCTTTATCTTGTCTGTAAAGTTATCTTTATCTTGTCTGTAGAGTTATCTTTATCTTGTCTGTAGAGTTATCTTTATCTTGTCTGTAGATTTATCTTTATCTTGTCTGTAGAGTTATCTTTATCTTGTCTGTAGATTTATCTTTATCTTGTCTGTAGAGTTATCTTTATCTTGTCTGTAGAGTTATCTTTATCTTGTCTGTAGAGTTATCTCTATCTTGTCTGTAGAGTTATCTCTATCTTGTCTGTAGAGTTATCTTTATCTTGTCTGTAGAGTTATCTCTATCTTGTTTGTAGAGTTATCTTTATCTTGTCTGTAGAGTTATCTCTATCTTGTTTGTAGAGTTATCTTTATCTTGTCTGTAGAGTTATCTTTATCTTGTCTGTAGATTTATCTTTATCTTGTCTATAGAGTTATCTTTATCTTCTCTGTAGAGTTATCTTTATTTTGTTTGCAGAGTTATCTCTAACTTGTCTGTAGAATTATCTTTATCTTGTCTGTAGAGAATACTTTATGTGACTTTTACTTCAAGAGATTATTTTTGTGTGACTGTAAGTTGAACTGATCAGCTAAAATGACTCTCCCAAATATTTTTGTTCCAGTTTTTCTACAAAACCGACAACCACCAGTTGAAATATCTGCAACTTTTGTCATCTGGAGCACGGCAGACTGTTACCTATAACTGTCTTAACACCAGTCCTTACAGAGCTCGGTTCAGCACTAACACAGGAGAAGAGATTGACAGTGCCAGGGGTAGATTTAAGAGGTCTACATTCATTGATGTGGCTGACAATTGTGTAAGTATATTACTTATAAATTATATTAATTATCGATGTGGCTGACAATTGTGTAAGTATATTACTTATAAATTATATTATTTATTGATGTGGCTGACAATTGTGTAAGTATATTACTTATAAATTATATTAATTATGATGTGGCTGACAATTGTGTAAGTATATTACTTATAAATTATATTATTTATTGATGTGGCTGACAATTGTGTAAGTATATTACTTATAAATTATATTATTTATTGATGTGGCTGACAATTGTGTAAGTATATTACTTATAAATTATATTATTTATTGATGTGGCTGACAATTGTGTAAGTATATTACTTATAAATTATATTAATTATCGATGTGACTGACAATTGTGTAAGTATACTACTTATAAGTTATATTAATTATCGATGTGGCTGACAATTGTGTAAGTATCTGTCTACCTATCTATTGACCTTTCAAGTCATAGCCAGCCCATAGGGTGTAGACCAAGATACTCCTTTTATCTAAATTTTGGTTCTAGCAGTTTTCAATTCTTTTCAAGATATTTTATCAAATCTCGCCATTTGTCTCTGTTCTGTGCAAGCAGCTCTATCTCATTGAGGGAGCCGATTACTGCTGCTCTTGCCTCTCTAATTTATGTTCTTTTCAGTGTCTCTCTAGGTCTTCCTCTTACCTGTTGTTTCCCATATGAGGGCCTGCTTTGCTATTCGGTTATTATCTCTCTTATCACATGTCCAACGTTAATAAATTAACAATAGTATGGTGCTCAACAATTTTATGTTTCAACCACAATTTTCCTACAATAATGAAGGATTTGTCAGTGCCCCAGTCTGTGACTACCCATTGAACTGATGTCAGTTACTCAACACTTGTCAGTAGTTTCTTCTTGGAAACTCTTCTGTTCAGTGATGTTATGATGGTGTCATCTACTTGTACTGATTCTGCTAAATGAGCTGAGGTTGTTACACATGCAGGAGATGTATAACAGAATGTTGACATGAGCAACACATAACAGAATATTGACCTGAGCAACACATAACAGAAAGTTGACCTGAGCAACACATAACAGAAAGTTGACCTGAGCAACACATAACAGAAAGTTGACCTGAGCAACACATAACAGAAAGTTGACCTGAGCAACACATAACAGAAAGTTGACCTGAGCAACACGTAACAGAAAGTTGACCTGAGCAACACGTAACAGAAAGTTGACCTTAGCAACACGTAACAGAATGTTGACCTTAGCAACACATAACAGAATGTTGACCTTAGCAACACATAACAGAATGTTGACCTTAGCAACACGTAACAGAAAGCTGACCTGAGCAACACATAACAGAAAGTTGACCTTAGCAACACATAACAGAAAGTTGACCTTAGCAACACATAACACAAAGTTGATCCAAGCAACACATAACAGAAAGTTGACCTGAGCAACACATAACACAAAGTTGATCTTAGCAACACATAACACAATGTTGGTCCAAGCAACACATAACAGAAAGTTGATCAAGCAACACATAACACAAAGTTGATCCAAGCAACACATAACACAAAGTTGACCTTAGCAACACATAACACAAAGTTGACCTTAGCAACACATAACACAAAGTTGATCTTAGCAACACATAACACAATGTTGGTCCAAGCAACACATAACAGAAAGTTGATCCAAGCAACACATAACACAAAGTTGATCTTAGCAACACATAACACAAAGTTGATCTTAGCAACACATAACACAATGTTGGTCCAAGCAACACATAACAGAAAGTTGATCCAAGCAACACATAACACAAAGTTGATCCAAGCAACACATAACACAAAGTTGACCTTAGCAACACATAACACAAAGTTGATCCAAGCAACACATAACACAAAGTTGACCTTAACAACACATAGCCCAAAGTTGATGCAAGCAATACATAACACAATGTTGGTCCAAGCAACACATAACAGAAAGTTGATCCAAGCAACACATAACAGAAAGTTGACCTGAGCAACACATAACACAAAGTTGATCTTAGCAACACATAACACAATGTTGGTCCAAGCAACACAACAGAAAGTTGATCCAAGCAACACATAACACAAAGTTGATCCAAGCAACACATAACACAAAGTTGACCTTAGCAACACATAACACAAAGTTGACCTTAGCAACACATAACACAAAGTTGACCTTAGCAACACATAACACAAAGTTGATCCAAGCAACACATAACAGAATGTTGACCTTAGCAACACATAACACAAAGTTGACCTTTGCAACATATAACAGAAAATTGATCCGAGCAACTCATAATATAAAGTTGATCTGAGCAACTTATAATATAAAGTTGATCCGAGCAACTCATAATAGAAAGTTGACCAGAGCAATATATTTCTTCTTATAAGTAATCAAAGTATTGTCTATTTTATACAGAATTTATATGTATTCATCATTATTATTTCAACAGCGCAAAGACAACCAATGGCACACGGCTGTCTTCACTGTCCGGACTAACAAAACAGACATCCTTCCGCTAACTGACATGGTTTTATTTGATATCGGACGCGAGAACCAACAGTTTGGTATACAAGTTGGAAATGCCTGCTTTAGTTAATCACATCAGCTATACCTTAAAAAAAAATTGTGTGTGTGCATTTCATCCAGTCATTATCATCTAGAAATTTGATTGGTTGATAACCATATCTAAAAAAGTAACTTTGTAACCGTTAGGAGCATGTTTAATTGTTATTTCTCATAAATATTTACTTTTAAATTGGCAAACATCTGGATGTATAACTTAACAAGTATTTCTTCACGTAAATTTAAAAAGAAACGGTTTTATACTCAATTTTATTTTGTGCTATATTTTTTTGGTGAAAGTACAGTATTACTGAAGAAATCTCAAAACTACAATTTATACACAAATTACTGAAAGACAAGAGCCTCCTAAAAAAAAAAGACTATTTCTCTTGACCTAATGTTCTTGTCATATTTACTCTGTTATCTTTATTCCTGCTCTTGATTTTACATTTACAATTTTCCTTTACCGGCTTCAGATTTCTGATGCTAATCTGCATTCAATTTGTGCCTTATCAAAATCCGTCCATGTTTTTTATCAGCATTGTATTTTTTTTACTCTCATCATCTCATGCCAGTATTATTACTTTTCTACTAAGTTTTACAATTTGTGTATATTTTATTGAAAATTCAAATGTCATGAATTTTAAAATGTTATGAATTTGTGTTGTGATTTTATCAAATCAGCTATTTTAATATTGAAAAGGAACAATATATGTATGGTTCCTCCATCAAAACTTTTCACTTTGAAACCAAAGAAAAGGAAGTTGAAACAAAAAAATAAAAGTAGAGCCACTTTTCAATCTAAATAAATTTGTAAAAAATTAGATCATGTGCATTGTGCATACCCAGCACATTATATAGGTAGTGTAATGGCTGTCTGCTGAATTCATAATTCAAAGAACACGAGTTAGTTTTCAAATGAACATGCTTTTTTTTGACAAAGTTCGTAAAACTAACATCTTGGAGTAACAGCAGTTGGAAAGAGTACTGCCACCTCATTTTTATAAATCAATTTATAGCGTGCCATAAGACTAATTTCTCATTTTTCATAGAACAAAAAAGAATAAAATTATTATTATATTATTTTTTTTAATAATACAAATTATAACCTATCAGTTTGAATTTTCAGTAAATATTTTTTTATGTTAATATATTTAATAAATATTATATAATATTGCCTTTTATGCTGCAATTTGAATGTAATTGTGATTGATGAATGATTGTGTTGTTGTTGATTTAATGTTTTTATATTTGTATATTCATTCTACGATGTTGAGGATTTATAATTAATGCAATATTTAATTCAGCGATAAGTAAAGCACCTATTATTTGTTTTCTTAACAAGTATCACATGTTCATTCTAGTTGTTATTGTAAATTACCACCAATAGAATCCACTCCTGTATTTACTGCAGGATTCTCCTGGCCTCATTCCATTCATTAATGGCCATTTATATATGCTGCTGTTTTAAATACAACATTTTGACCATCTTTAATGTTGGTCCTGTGGTAAAATATCACATCTTTGAAACATACACCAACCCACAGAGTGTATGTTGACTACAGGGGGGTGCAGTAATGATGATAATGAGCATTGTGAAACTTGTTTGGATGAGATAATTGGAAGTTATTACTGCTGTTTTCCAGCCATTTTTGTTGTTATTTGAATACTATGATGACAAGTTATGTAAAATGAACCAATTTGAGGTACAGACTGCAAAGTACCATCTGTTGCCATTGTGGTAGCTAAAAAATAAAATATCTTTTAAAAAAAAAATGTTTTTACTTAATTATTTCATAACTGTGTTATGTTATTTCTGCAAAGAGATTGAGTTTATCAGTTTTATTTGAACATAGCAACCTAATTTATTATTATGAGAGGCATGTCATAAATGAGGAAATCTGCTGTTTATTTCATAATGTTATGGCAATGCATTTGATTTATTTTCAAAATAATTTACATTTATTCCAAATCAACAAATTAAGAAATTCAGCTTCATTTGTATATACAAATTATAAAAGCACACCTCACAGTGTGCACGGAGCACTAAACTCAGTAACTTTGGTAGCAAGCTGGACTTGGAACATGAGGAAACTGCAACAAGGAACATTTTTCAGAGCCTCAATGATTCCTGCTGCCTATCCACCATATTGACCGGACGTCACTTTCAGTACTGATACGCCTTATGTCTTTTGACATGTGCTGTTTGCTATGATGGGTACTGCAGCTGCCTTTCTTTGTTTGGATATTCAATATGATGTTAATCCGGATGATTCCACTGGCATGAGTGGATGAGCAATTATGGTTTTTCATTCATTTTCAGTGATACTGGGGCCTTTGAATAACTATAACTAGAACAATTGAAATTATAACAAATAAGTAAATATTTATTTGGCTGGGAAACTCAGAGGTTTATTTTTTAGTTAGGAGAAAACTCAGAGGTTTATTTTTTAGTTAGGAGAAAACTCAGAGAATATTTTTTAGTTAGGAGAAAACTCAGAGGTTTATTTTTTAGTTAGGAGAAAACTCAGAGAATTATTTTTTAGTTAGGAGAAAACTCAGAGGTTTATTTTTTAGTTAGGAGAAAACTCAGAGGTTTATTTTTTAGTTAGGAGAAAACTCAGAGGTTTATTTTTTAGTTAGGAGAAAACTCAGAGGT
The DNA here is from genome assembly GCA_032433765.1 of Megaustenia siamemsis. Lineage (NCBI taxonomy): Eukaryota > Metazoa > Mollusca > Gastropoda > Stylommatophora > Ariophantidae > Megaustenia > Megaustenia siamemsis. The sequence goes on from JAVIAB010000046.1 coordinate 58,458,708, forward strand.
TTATTTTTTAGTTAGGAGAAAACTCAGAGAATTAAACTGTAATATGTGACTGCACTCAGGTTGTTTCAAAGTCATGTGGTATATGCTTGGACGTCATGCCAAGAAAATTACATTTTTGACTTAACGAGTTGGCAGTTTCAGTTAGCACACTTACCTTTAGTGGCCAGGTGATGTGCCATGGGGTTTGGGCTCATTTCCTGTTTCACAAAAACACTAGACAGCTTAATAATCTATTATGGAAAGACAAAACATAAATGCTAACAGCAAAGATATAAAAATAATAAAGAATATGTACTGGTAATAAAAGCAGTCATAAAAATTGGAAATAATTTGAGAATGCTTAAATGAATTAAAGAAGGTTCTAGGAGTCAAGTCTGTTTACTGACAGTTTTATTTATTGTGGGAAGTGAGATTATACTAAGATCATTAATTCTTTCCGTATGTTTCAAAGTGCCATGTGCCATGCTGATTTCGGTCATGTACGTTTAGCCGCACAGTGCGTCACTCTCAATTTGATTAATGTAAACTGTCATCAAACCATATTCTTTGTATATGTCTTTTATCATCTTGGTATTGGTGAAATCTAATTCCTTGTTTAATTATCTAAAAATTCATATATAATATGTTAAGTGTTAGATAAATATAAACATGTAGATTAATATTTAAAAATATGAAAACTTTTGTCTCTGAAATCTCTACTGCTAAATTGATAAAAACCGTCCATACTGAAAGAGTCAAAGGACATACTTGGAATAAAGTAAAGGTAAAGAACGAGACTTGAACCTGCGTCTTAGCACGTGAGTTTCCACCCATATGTGCTCGGCCGCTTATCCAGAAATGTTTGGAGATTTCTGGATAGTGTCGCCTCAAGCATCGAAACTCATGATGCGAGGCATCATTCCTCACCTTCCCAGGGTAATACCCTGGTACCCATTTCTGCCAACGGCTGGGTCGACCGTGGGGGTATTTTTTTGTTTCCAACCACAAGTACAACTCACACTGCTCCCAGCAGGAATCGAACACGGGTTGTCCGAACGTCGGTAGTCCAGTCGGGTGGTTTTCTCAACTAGGCTACCGAGGCCCCCTAAGTCCAAGTATATCACTAAATAATCAATTTGTGTTATGCTGAAGACACCATCTTAAAGTGAAAATGAATTATACACAATAGTTAACATGATAGTGATGGCAAGTAAAATTAAAGGCCTTCCCCTCAACAGAAATAAGACAGAAGTGATGGTTGCAACACAGAAAAATACATCTCATAAATACTCAATTTTAGCAAATCATTTACTAAATTGGACAGCATTAAAACAGAGCAATGAATATAAATATCTCGAGACAATGTTATTGGGTTATTTGCGGGTCATCATCATTGCACTCCAAACATGTCCATAGGTGCTCAGATCCCCTCCTCAGCAATTCCCTCAGTGTCCAGCGACTGATGACTCCAGTTCTATGTTGGTTGATAAGTCTTCTTACACGCCCACTAAGTTTCTCATTTCTGGCTGTGCCCATCTTAACTCCCATCTCTTTCATCCGAAGAAGTGATGTGGATCTGTGTTTGTCAAAGTCATGTGCTCTTCCCACATTTTGGAGGGCATTGATGATGTCCACCCGATCCATTGGTTGCCCGTCCTCAACAACAGCAAAGCTAGCCAAACTGTCAGCTGTGTCCAAATTGTCGAGACAATGTAACATCATATAATAAATGTACACCAGGGGTGAGGTGCAGAATAGTTCAGCCAAAGACTACATTCTGAAGAATGCAATCAATTGTTATCAATAGAAATAATAAATAGAAATATTCATTCTTATGTGAAGCCAGCCTTGATGTGAATCATGGAAAGTAAGACAAGAGAGTTATTTGAGACCAGAGAAATGTTGCTTTGCAGAAGAATGTTGGGAGTACCATGAGCAGCTCAAAAAAGATGATGAGGATGCTCTAAGAGAGGCCAAGAAGGCTAGTTTTCAATATCAAAATGAAACGAATGATAATGAATATTTTTGTGAACACAAACTATCCGAGGCGACAGATCAACAAATCAGGGAAGAGGGGTTTTTATAACACTCAGAAAAAATCCACAAATAATCAACTGAAAAAAAGAACAATAGACAGCCCAAAGCAGGATCAAACTCATAACAAAGAACAATAGATAGCCCAAAGCACGATCAAACTCATAACAAAGAACAATAGACAGCCCACAGCAGGATCAAACTCATAACAAAGAACAATAGACAGCCCACAGCAGGATCAAACTCATAACAAAGAACAATAGACAGCCCACAGCAGGATCAAACCCATAACAAAGAACAATAGACAGCCCACAGCAGGATCAAACCCATAACAAAGAACAATAGACAGCCCACAGCAGGATCAAACCCATAACAAAGAACAATAGACAGCCCACAGCAGGATCAAACCCATAACAAAGAACAATAGACAGCCCACAGCAGGATCAAACCCATAACAAAGAACAATAGACAGCCCACAGCAGGATCAAACCCATAACAAAGAACAATAGACAGCCCACAGCAGGATCAAACCCATAACAAAGAACAATAGACAGCCCACAGCAGGATCAAACCCATAACAAAGAACAATAGAGAGCCCAAAGCAGGATCAAACCCATAACAAAGAACAATAGAGAGCCCAAAGCAGGATCAAACCCATAACAAAGAACAATAGAGAGCCCAAAGCAGGATCAAACCCATAACAAAGAACAATAGACAGCCAATGGGTTTGATCCTGTTACAGGCTGTCCATTTTTTTTGGGGGGGGGGGGTGTGTGGTTTAGTTGATTATTTGTGGATTTTTTCTGAGTGTTCTCTCTCTCTCTCTCTCTCTCTCTGCGATCAAGACTCAATCAGAGTAGGATTCCAGACTCTCTCATGAAGTCAGCTGTCTGTTTAAGTGATTCGATTGCCCCATCTGAGTGTTATAACAATACCTCTACCCCTCATATGATTTGTTGATCTGTACCCCCCTGGATATTTGTGTTCATAATAATATTCATTATCATTTGTCTACAGTTGAGTGGCAAAGGTTCCATCAATGCCTTGAGGTTTATGGGTGCTAGTGTCCATGTTTGTTTATGTGCATCACAGCAGGTGATGTAGTCGGTGTCATGGCTAGTCGGTGTCATGGCTAGTCGGTGTCATGGCTGGTCGGTGTCATGGCTGGTCGGTGTCATGGCTGGTCGGTGTCATGGCTAGTCGGTGTCATGGCTGACTACGTCATTTTCTCATAAAATATCTTTGATACCCATTTTCAGAGTCTGGGTGAACGTAAAAGCTATGTCAATCCCCAATGTGTCAATCCCCACCAAAAAAATGTGTAACATATTGGAATTGAACCCAGATTGTGTGGTCTAGAAGTTTAAGTCATCAGCTTCTACACAAGAAGGTCCCAGGTTTGAATCCTACCACAGGCAGTGGTGATTTTTCACTTTGAATCCCTGGTTTCCTTGTGGCTTTACCCTCTGCAAATCTCTGGGTAGTAAGATCTGATGTCTAGCCCCCTCAGAAAAATGGCAAAAAACAGGAGATCCTGTGTGCACCCATGCACATTGAAGAATCAGTCCTTGCCAGTTAAAAGTCAAAAACAGTAGTCCAAAAATGGCCCTGCCTGGACAATAACGTAAAACAAATTCTACTATTTGCTAATCTGTGCTTCATGTTGCAAGAAAGATGTGTTTTTAATCATTTGGCAATTAGCTATCTGTGACTTCATGTTGCAAGAAAGATGGGTTTTTAATCATTTGGCAATTTGCTATCTGTGATTTCATGTTGCACGAAAGATGGGTTTTTAATCATTTGGCAATTTGCTATCTGTGACTTCATGTTGCAAGAAAGATGTGTTTTTAATCATTTGGCAATTTGCTATCTGTGACTTCATGTTGCAAGAAAGTTGTGTTTTTAATCATTTGGCAATTTGCTATCTATGATTTCATGTTGCAAGAAAGATGTGTTTTTAATCATTTGGCAATTTGCTATCTGTGACTTCATATTGCAAGAAAGATGTGTTTTTAATCATTTGGCAATTTGCTATCTGTGATTTCATGTTGCAAGAAAGATGTGTTTTTAATCACTTGGCAATTTGCTCTCTGTGATTTCATGTTGCAAGAAAGATGTGTTTTTAATCATTTGGCAATTTGCTATCTGTGATTTCATGTTGTAAAGAATAGTGACACTGTGACCTTCCAGGCGACTAAGGAGGTTGATTGATGGCTTGACAAGCTGTCATTGTAAAAAGTATTGTTATGGAAACAGAACCATAGATTGTAGAAGCAGTGATCTCTGCAATATGTGCCATTTTGGCACGCAAGGTTTCTGTTTTTGAGATTGTGGTTCTGCCCTATGTGCCGTCTTTGGCTCGAAAGGACAATAGATTTCATGTTGCAAGAAAGATGTGTTTTTAATCATTTGGCAATTTGCTATCTGTGACTTCATGTTGCAAGAAAGATGGGTTTTTTTATCATTTCACAACACCATTCACTTACATACAGCCACACCATTCACTCACATACAACAACACCATTCACTCACAACCACGCTATTCACTCACATAGAACCACATATATTTCTCCAACAAAACAAACGGTCTGTCATAGTTCTCAAGTCACCACAAAAACAGAGTTAAGTGAAGGCCCCATTATCCTCTTCCCTGTGGTTGCCCACTGACAACATATCTTCATCATTCACCCTTGATGGCATGTTAAATGAGTACTATGTTGTTTTCAAACCTTGGTTAGATGTGTTTATTCTCTGTAAATTACAAAGGTCTCATAAGTTTCCTTCTAGAATGAACATTAAATTGTCGTTCTGATTGTCTTTAGACCAGGTTTACTACCAACGTGTGTGCTGCTCAATATTAAACTGTTTTAACTGTAGTTGATAGTTCAAAGAACTAATAGTATTTCAATAAGTTAGTTTGTTGGTTGGTTAATTAGCTGGCAGGATGGATGGATGGATGAATAAATGGTTAGCATGTTGAATGGTCAGCTGGCTGGTTAGCTGACTGGTATAATGGTCATCTGTCTGGTTGGATGGTTAGCTGACTGGTATAATGGTCATCTGTCTGGTTGGATGGTTAGCTGACTGGTATAATGGTCATCTGTCTGGTTGGATGGTTAGCTGACTGGTATAATGGTCATCTGTCTGGTTGGATGGTTAGCTGACTGGTATAATGGTCATCTGTCTGGTTGGATGGTTAGCTGACTGGTATAATGGCCATCTGTCTGGTTGGATGGTTAGCTGACTGGTATAATGGTCATCTGACTGGTTGGATGGTTAGCTGACTGGTATAATGGTCATGTCTGGTTGGATAGTTAGTTGACTGACATGTATGGTACCTGACTGACTTGTATGGTTAGCTGATTGACATGTATGGTTAGCTGACTGACATGTATGGTTAGCTGACTGATATATATGGTTAGCTGACTGACATGTATGGTTAGCTGATTGACACATATGGTTAGCTGACTGACACGTATGGTTAGCTGACTGACATGTATGGTTATCTGACTGACATGTATGGTTATCTGACTGACATGTATGGTTAACTGACTGACATGTATGGTTAACTGACTGGCATGTATGGTTAGCTGATTGACATGTATGGTTACCTGACTGACATGTATGGTTAGCTGACTGACATGTATGGTTAGCTGACTGACATGTATGGTTAACTGACTGACATGTATGGTTAGCTGATTGACATGTATGGTTAGCTGACTGACATGTATGGTTAGCTGATTGACATGTATGGTTAGCTGACTGACATGTATGGTTAGCTGATTGACATGTATGTTTAGGTGACTGACATGTATGGTTAGCTGACTGACATGTATGGCTAGCTGACTGACATGTATGGTTAGCTGATTGACATGTATGGTTAGCTGACTGACATGTATGGTTAGCTGATTGACATGTATGTTTAGGTGACTGACATGTATGGTTAGCTGACTGACATGTATGGCTAGCTGACTGACATGTATGGTTAACTGACTGGTTGGTTAATTAGCTAATTATCAGACCATCATTGTTGCATGTTGGATAAACCCATAAGTGCTCACATCCTCAGTACATCACTCCCTGGGTTTTAGCTGATGACATCATCAATGTTGGGTTTAGCAGACCTAGATTTCAAGAACTCCCCACATAAGACACCTGTTTGACTTCTCCTCTTCTAACTTGCTGCCATGACCATAGATTCACAACCTTTACTTGGATCATTGACTCAGTCAGCATCATAGAGGACATTTACGTTGTCAGAACAACCATTTTTGCATTCTTCACCCCAGCATCTCTATCTACAAAGCATCTCTACCTGCACATATCCGTGTGTGTGTGTTTTGTTTGTTTGTTCCTGCTGAAGGCCTATTGGGCCGAAACGTCGTTTAATCTGTGTCGTCTACTAATCACGTAAAGCTTATAACATACCATTTTTTTTCTATTTTTTAATTTTTCTCTATCTACAAGCCAGTCAATACATTATTGTCGCTTACTCTCTCATGTCTGGCATGAAAATGAAATTAGTTGATCTTAACCTTGACCTCCTCAAAAACACTAACCCCCATTTCAAGCTTCCTGTAGAAACTCATCAAAAAGTAAAAGTTCCTCCCCCTTCTAGCTTGGCATATGGGGAATAAATATGTTCTTAGTGCCCATATTTATCTTTCGGTAATGGCACATTTTAGAGAAGGAGTATTTTGGTCTACGCCCTATGGGCCGGCTACGGCTCGAAAGGTCAATAGATAGATAGATAGAAAGGCACATTTTTGGGTGATTTACTTCGCAGAATAATCCATGGTACCCATTTTTAGAGGCTGGGTGAACCATGGAACCTTGTCAATCTAGAAAAATCAGCAATTTCTAATCATATAAACTTGACCCTTTTGATGAGCAATCAAGCAGATTAATCCTCTCCAGCTCCTATATACTCAATGAACCACTGAGAAAATATGTTTGTATAGAGGTATTTAATAAATTAAAACATTGAAAAGAAATTAATTAAAAACAAAAGTCTAGAAGTAATAATAAAAGCACATTTTATTTTCCTCAGTGTGTTACTAAAACAATAAAAGAAGAAATTTGCAGGAAATTTGGACGGAATAAAATTGCTACAACAAAAAAATTAAACATCTGTATGAATTTTTACAAAATCTGGCACATGTAAATAATAACAGTTTTATTAAAAACAGTTCACGAAAGCAACATTAAATGTGTATGTCTATAAGTAAGTTATGAATACAAACTGGAATATTTACAGTGAAAGCATTGACCAAAGCTTAATTGATTTATAATTAAACTTAGTCAATGAAGAATACTACTTGCATGCTATTGATATTAAGCTAAAAACAAACACAGATCAATGAAACAGTCATACCAGTATAAAAGAGAATGACCTGAAAATTTGAGGAGGAAAACTATGATAGATTATAATTATTTTTTAAAACACAGTTGTAGAGGATACAGCAAATGCGTGTTCTCATCATGTACTATAATAGTAATAGGACTCGTTTGAGAGTTGGCAAAAGCAGAAAGAGGCATGCTGTTGTACAAGACAGTTTAAACACAGTCGAGCTGGAATATTTTACTGAAAAGTAATTCACTGAAGACAAGGGATAACATTGTGAAGACAAGGGATACCACAAGCTAAAACTAACACAGCCATGATTGTTATTGATAATATCAAATTAATCATGTTATTTTTGGGTACCTTAGGTTTAAATTAAGAATACATCAAGTTTAAACTTAGAATACCCCACATTTAAGATAAAATAACCTCAAGTTTAACTTGAGATTACCTAAAGTTTAGTTAGGCTACCTTAGGTTCAAACAGAGATTACTTAAGTTTAGTTAGGCTACCTTAGGTTCAAACAGAGATTGCCTAAAATTTAGTTAGGCTACCTTAGGTTCAAACAGAGATTACCTAAAGTTTAGTTAGGCTACCATAAATTCAAACAGAGATTACCTAAAGTTTAGTTAGGCTACCTTAGGTTCAAACAGAGATTACCTAAAGTTTAGTTAGGCTACCATAAATTCAAACAGAGATTACCTAAAGTTTAGTTAGGCTACCTTAGGTTCAAACAGAGATTACCTAAAGTTTAGTTAGGCTACCTTAAGTTCAAATAGAGATTACCTAAAGTTTAGTTAGGCTACCTTAGGTACAAACAGAGATTACCTAAAGTTTAGTTAGGCTACCTTAAGTTCAAACAAAGATTACCTAAAGTTTAGTTAGGCTACCTTAGTTTTGGCTGAAACTACTGTAACTTTGTTTGTTTTTTGGATCATCATCACTGCAGACCAGAAAAATTCATGGTGTTCTGATAATCCAGTGGAGAAAATGCAAGGAGAATCCTGGTCTACATGCACAAACTCCAATGCCTGGAGTTCACAGAGTGGCCAGGTTTCTGCTGACAATTTTGGCCAGGCAGCAGCCATATTTAAGGCCTATTCTTTTTTATTTTAACTGCCAAGGGAGCTTTAACATACACAAGTGCGTACCTCCTGTTTATTGCAGTTATCTGAGAGGGCTAGACATCAAACCACACTACCCAAGACACCATGGGAGGGTAAGGCCAAAATCATGGATTAATTTTTCGTATCTTTGAAAAATCACCAGTTTCTGGTGCGCTTTGAACATGGCTCCTTAACTGTACGTCTAAGCTGAAACTATTTTATGGAGCCTCGGTGGCTACGTAGTTAGTGCGCTCGCTTCTTGGCCAGAAGGGTCCGAGTTCAATCCCCAGAAGTGGCAGATTTTTTTTGGACTGACAAGGCTCTGGGTTCGTTCACCCAGCCTCTAAAAATAGGTACCAGAGATTTTTCTGGGAAATTAAGGTGGCCTGGCGTGATACCAACCACATCACCCAAAAATGTGCTGTGGTCATAGAAAAGTATGGTCACTAACACCACATTCCCCATATGACTAGCAAGGCACAGGGAGGGAACCTCTACTTTTTGTTTGATGTGTTCAAACTGAGAAAATGAGCTTACTTCAAGTTAAAACTGTAACTACTTGAGATGACCTCTACTACATGAGCTACAAAATAAAATGCTAAAATGTATTTTAAAACAGATCTCTATAAATAAACTTATGAGAAAACTAAGTGTAACAGAAGGCAAGACAACAAGGGGATATTAATTGCTTTGTCAATACTAGAAACCGGTACGAGATGTTTGTTTGAATTCATTTATCACAAGACTTATTAATGTAGTATGATATGACTGTTACCTTACTTGATTTAACAGTAAAATTGAAACATCACTACATGAATAAATTCCAATGATATATCACCACAACTTGACTCTAAGTGTACATGAAGATTACTTTGAGACTCACCACATTAAAATTATATCTCAGTGTACAGAAATATTAGCTTGAGAGTCACCACATTAAAATTATATCTCAGTGTACAGAAATATTAGCTTGAGAGTCACCACATTAAAATTATATCTCAGTGCACAGAAATATTAGCTTGAGAGTCACCACAACTTGACTCTATCTTGGTGCACAGAAATATTAACTAGAGACATCACCACATTTAAATTATATCTCAGTGCACAGAAATATTAGCTTGAGAGTCACCACAACTTGATTATAAGTGCACATCAATATTAACTAGAGACATCACCACATTTCCATCATTAAAGTTCTGAACAAATAGTGAGCAATCTTACAGAGCTGTCTCAGTGAACACATAAGCATTAAAAAATGGGTTTGCTCACTGAGATTGGTTAATATGTGATCTGGCTAGTGATGTTTATGCTAGAGAACTTGTACAATCATGATGTTTCTTTACACAAGAGTAAGTGCTACTAGACTCTTACTACAAGTAAGACAATGGTCCCCGGACCAGAAGGTGACGGGCTTCAATCCTCAGGAATTTTTCTCTTTGAATCTATAGCTTTCCCTCAATGCCGAAAGGCAAGAAGAAGAGTCCGCAGCTTCTTTGTGGCTTCACTCCATTTTGGTCTCTGTGTAGCAAGATCCGATGTCTTGCCCTCTTGAAAAATGATAGTAAATACATCCTGAGTGCATTCTGTGCATGTTAAAGAACTCTTAAAAAACTATCTTTATGACACATACTACCATAGCTGGTGTATGTTGAGGGACTCACGAAAAAACTCTTGCCAATTGGAAATAAAAAAAACGAGTAAACCAGAAATGGCTGCTTCCCATGCAAAATTGATAGGAAAAAATTAACCAACAAAAATATAACATCAGATCTCTCAATCACAAAAAATGAGAGTATATCTGAAGTTGGGGAGTATCTGTCTGCATTATGAGAAACACCTGAACATATGGCCGCCAATTTGAAAAATAGGAAAAAATGATATTCATGCAAAATTCAGTTCCTCTGAACCTTGCTACATATATAAAGATGGCATATGTAAACAACAGCTATTTAATTGTGCTAATGTTGTCTATGATCTCATTAGTATACCAGGTCAAGGTGGGAGATGCCAGATGAGAACCTAAAGAAGACTTACCAGCCAACACTACACCTGAGTCACTACACATTAAGGGATATACTTTGGAGGAGATCTGAGCAACTATGACTTGTCCGATGTGCAAAAAATGATGACCTGTCAACTAAACTAAACTCATTATAAGTGTAACATGTTAAGTATTAAATTAAACTTGTCCTGTGTAATTCTTATTTCAACTAATTTTATTTGTTTCAATTTTTATAATCCAACATCAATATGCAGACATCTCAAGATTATTGTACATTAGAGTACTGTCCAATTTGTACTTTGGATGACTAAAATTGAAATGAAACTGCTAAATGAGAATTTGTGTGGTTGTGTAGGCTAGATACAATTTTTACTTATTTGATTTTTAGTTTTTTTTTTTCAAGTCTTATATTTTGGGTTATTATTTTTATGTTAAAACTGAAAGAATGATAATTTAAGATCCATAATTGAACCTATCCTAAGATTCTAAGCTATATGCAGAAACAACAAATAAACTGGTTTGCCCATCTAGAAAGAATGCAGTGTGGTTTCTTACCATAAAAAGATATATTAAAAGAGGAGAAGGAAGAAGAGAAAGAGGCACATCCAGAGTAAGATGGAGAGACAAGATACAAAAAAACACTACAATATCAAATGACAATAAATGCCTTGCGGGGAATTGGAACGACACAGGACTTCAATAACCATCTTAACCAACCTCGAGTCCACGTCACTCCTTTGGATGAAAGAGATGGGAGTTAAGATGGGCACAGCCAGAAATGAGAAACTTAGTGGCCGTGTAAGAAGACTTATCAACCAACATAGACCTGGAGTCGTCAGTCGCTGGACACTTCAAGACTTGCTGAGGAGGGGCTCTGAGCACCTATGGCAATGTTCAGAGTGCAATGATGATGACCCACTAATAACTCAATGACAATGAATGAAGCTACCAAAAGGGTGAGAACCAGAACTTTTCAAGAGGAAGTGAAGAAAGAGAAGGAAGTAATCTTTAGCTTGTTACATGATGCTTGTTAGCATAAAAAAGTAAGAAGTAAAGATTACTTTCCTAGCCTTGCTAGGTGTATGAGGAATATGGTATTATGACCATGATTCTCCATGATCAACGGTACATTTTTATAGGCTGGGTGATCCCTGTAGCCATATCATGCTGGATAACAGAGCACCATTATGGGAGTCAAACATCTGATCAGGAATGGAGCACACTAACCAGTGAGATTCCATATTTTAGTTGAATTATACCATAGCTGATTGTAGAATGTGACGCACTGAGAACAAATACACGCAACGAGGTACATATCTAAATATAGTGGTACCCTATATCACACATATACAGTTATAAATATTTTTAACGTAGAATTTGTTTTCCTAAAAATTATATGAAGTCACTTAAAGTTGAGAAAGAAATATTAAATAATCACAGTGCTGCACATTTCTTTCTTTCACAATTCTTACTTTCAAATTTCTTCCAATTAAAACTAAACAAAAGTTTCTGTGATGTAAAATATTAGTTCATAGTGGCTGTAGAATTCAAAGATAATAGCTAAAGTTGAAAAGACAAAATGTGGTAGAGAATCTGCAAAGTGCATGAGAGACAAGTGAATGAGATGATAAGATAAGAAGATGGTGCATGCTTTAACATTTATTTTCATTCAAATTTAAAACAAAGAAATATTTAGTTAAAACTTGCAAATACACCATCATTACTTGGTCATTACTGTCAGTTTTCAAATAGATTGGCTACAATAAAAAAAAAATTATAGAAAAGTGTGTTAAAACAAAAATAAAAAAAAAATAATTTTTAATCATGCCAGATATTTATAAATTTTCTTGTAAGACAATACTACTTTGTACAAAAACTTTAGAGAAATGATGTAGATACATTCAGAACCAGTGTGAAAGTTTCTCAGATTTACACCCTCTTTTAGCATATAAAAAAAAAGAAAAACAAATAACACATTTTTGTTTAAAATAGCCTCTTTAATAGTTGAACACATGGACAAAATCTGGCCACTCTGTCTCACCTCTAACCTTTCTAGAGAATTCTACTTAATGTTTATTTTAAAATAAAATAAGAAATATTGTAAATAAGTATCTAAACAGCTACAACAGAGGAAATGTAATGCAAGAACACAAAATCAGCAGTTTTTAACATGTTGTTATTACATCAAATATTATTCTATTACACTTGTGATAGTGAAGATAATGATTGATCAAATGGTGTTCAATGACATGGCTCTGACATCAACTATTTATCAGGTGGGGAGAGTAACTGAAGACATACTTTTCTAGAAGTGAACATATCAACAATAGACAATACTGTTGCCATTAAGCAGTCATCTCAGTTGGAACTAAGCAGTCATCTCAGTTGGAGCTAAGCAGTCATCTCAGTTGGAGCTAAGCAGTCATCTCAAATTAAGCTAAGCAGTTATCTCAGTTGGAGCTAAGCAGTCATCTCAAATTGAGCTAAGGAGTGATCTCAGATGGAGCTAAGCAGTCTTCTCAAATTGAGCTAAGCAGTGATCTCAGTTGCCATTAAGCAGTGATCTCAGTTGGAGCTAAGCAGTGATCTCAGATGGAGCTAAGCAGTCTTCTCAAATTGGGCCAAGCAGTCATCTCAGTTGGAGCTAAGCAGTCATCTCAAACTGAGCTAAGCAGTCATCTCAGTTGGAGCTAAGCAGTCATCTCAAATTGAGCTAAGCTGTCATCTCAGTTGGAGCTAAGCAGTCATCTCAAATTGAGCTAAGCAGTCATCTCAGTTTGAGTTAAGCAGTCATCTCAGTTTGAGCTAAGCAGTCATCTCAGTTTGAGCTAAGCAGTCATCTCAGTTTGAGCTAAGCAGTCTTCTCAGTTTGAGTTAATCAGTCATCTCAGTTTGAGCTAAGCAGTCATCTCAGTTTGAGCTAAGCAGTCTTCTCAGTTGCAGCTAAGCAGTCAGCTCAAATTGAGTTAAATAGTCATCTCAGTTGGAGCTAAGCAGTCATCTCAGTTTGAGCTAAGCAGTCATCTCAAATTGAGTTAAGCAGTCATCTCAGTTGGAGCTAAGCAGTCATCTCAGTTTGAGTTAAACAGTCATCTCAGTTGCCACTAAGCAATCATCTCATAAAGCCAAATATAAGGATCACACTTGCCCACATGTGGCAGCAAAGCCATTCATGTCATGAACACGGCACTAAAAGATAACTTTAGCAATCACAGCCAGACTGAGCAATGTCTAAGCAAAAGGAACAAGGCACATTTATTTTGTAAAATTTAGCTTCTTGTCTCACATGTCACTTGATTCTAAATTTGATTTCATTTCATTTTTTGATGCCTTAATTAAGTGCTTTCTTCCCATTGTGATACAAATACACACACAGTGTATAGAAAAAATACAAGTAATTTCCTACAAGTATATGAATAATTTAATTCTTTCTCAAAGTATGAACTTTATAAATAATTTAAGTTCGTTGATGTCACCAAAATGTCTTTAAAAAAAAAGTAATTCGGAACTGACTAAATAACAAAAATGGCACTGCAGATAGCAAGAGTTAAGAAAGAATACATGAAGTATTTATACACTTTAAAAACAAGCTATATTATATCCTATATAGGATAACAAGATATGTTCTTGACTGGAATCATCATGGGCACAGAGAAACGAGTAATTAAATGAAAATTTGGTGGAAAAATGGGGGAAAAGGAGAAGGCTACTGAAGTCTCATGGAGAGAGAGAGACATGATAGCCCTAAGATATGAATTAATGGAGTACTTTCTTTTAGAAGGACCAAGAACCAGAGCAGAATAAAAGATCTGACAGCTGTAGACAATGTTGATATTTTTAATACTTCATTGCCTTTGATGTCATTGTAAATCTTAAACACACATTAGTTTTACTAATGTATTATTTATTTATTTATTTTTACATTTAAAAAAATAACAAAACAACTAACAGCTAAAAAGATTTATAAGTTGCATTTTTAAAATAAAAACAGTTCGTGTTTGTCAAGCATAATACATTTTGTAATGAATAATATATTTGTAAAATTTGTTCCCCGCTCTGGTGACTTTGTAGTTTACATATCAGCTTTTTCATTGCCTGGACTTAAATTCATGGCAGCAGACATGACCATGAAGACCTCCATCCACTCCAGCTAAAACACAACTAATTTTGTGTATTTGCATTAATTGATTAATTTTAAAAATCTCTCATTAGATGTGAAAATAAAATAGGAAAGAAAAGGACTTTTGTTGACATAAAACACTAAATGACCATTACCTATCAAATACTGAAACAGGAAATAAAGGGACTTACATAAAACACTAAATGACCATTACCTATCAAATACTGAAACAAGAAATAAAGGGACTTACATAAAACACTATGTGATCATTACCTATCAAATACTGAAACAGGAAATAAAGGGACTCACATAAAACACTATGTGATCATTACCTATCAAATACTGAAACAGGAAATAAAGGGACTTACATAAAACACTATGTGATCATTACCTATCAAATACTGAAACAGGAAATAAAGGGACTTACATAAAACACTATGTGATCATTACCTATCAAATACTGAAACAGGAAATAAAGGGACTCACATAAAACACTATGTGATCATTACCTATCAAATACTGAAACAGGAAATAAAGGGACTCACATAAAACACTATGTGATCATTACCTATCAAATACTGAAACAGGAAATAAAGGGACTTACATAAAACACTATGTGATCATTACCTATCAAATACTGAAACAGGCTTTGCCAATCTGAATACCAATCTCTTGGTCACTGCCACCGACATCTTTCAGGCCAATGTCCATAATTGGTACTCGCTGCATACTGTGGTCCCTGCCACGGATCTCCAAGATGGCAGAGCCCCACTCATTATTTCTTTCCTGTAAAAGTAATGAAATGATTACAACAGAACAATGTTATTGAAACAAACAGGTGGTCAAAGCTATAGCAATAAATAAACTAAAACAAATAAAATGACAAGAAATTGATTCAAATAATAAATTGATTAAAAAAAAAAACTGATTACAACAATGGACTGATTAAAAACAATACATTTATTACTATCAATAAATTTATTACAAAGAATAAATTAATTAAAAAAAAAAATAAAAGCAATTAAGCCATTGAAAGCAATAACTCTTTCTGTATATTTTGATACACTGTGCCCCATGACAATTTTGGTCACATACGTTTAGATACATCATGCGTCACTCTCAACTTGATTAACATAATCTGTCATCAAACCGTATTCTTTTTATACGTCTAGAATCATCTTGGTATTGGTGAAATCTAATTCCTTGCTCAATTATCTAAAAATCCATATACAATACGTTATGTGTTAGATAAATACAGACATATAGTTTGATATTTAAAACAATTAAAAATGTTTTCTCTCAAATCTCTTCCACTGCGTTGGTAAAAACCTTCCGAACTGAAAGAATTAATGAAATGAATAACAGTAAAATCATTTTCAGTAAAAGTGATTGCCCAAGGTGAATATATCAGGTACAGCAATTATGATTTTTTGTGGGAAATAAGATGGCAACAGCTGGAACACAAGACAACAAGTGAAGATAGAAATAAGGGAATCCAGAAGGAAAGATAATAGACAGCTTAGAGAGAACTGCATGGTGGGGAGGTTAGGAGAAGAAATGATAAACAATTGTAGAATCAGAAAGTTGCTGAGAAACATAGTCAACAACACCAGAAAATAAAAGGAGGTTGGGGTCAAGGTCTTTCCCAGTGTTAAGGAGTTTGTGCACCTAAACTGAAGACATCTTTGGTGGTATTCTGTTGTGGGTGTTTCATAATGAGGGACATACTATGGAGTTGTCCGTTGAATAATTAAGATGATAAGTCTACTAAACTAAACTGAGCTGGGGAATCAGTTGTCTGTTGTATAATGAAGATGAAAAGTCTACTAAACTAAACTGAGGAGGGGATTAGATTTCTGTTGTGTAATGAAGATGATAAATCTACTAAACTAAACTGAGGAGGGAATCAGTTGTCTGTTGTATAATGAAGATGACAAGTCTACTAAACTAAACTGAGAAGGGAATCAGTTGTCTGTTGTATAATGAAGATGACAAGTCTACTAAACTAAACTGAGAAGGGAATCAGTTGTCTGTTGTATAATGAAGATGACAAGTCTACTAAACTAAACTGAGAAGGGAATCAGTTGTCTGTTGTATAAATAAGATAATAAGTCTACTAAACTAAACTGAGAAGGGGATCCCAGTTTTATAAAACTGACCATTGTATAATGAAGATGACAAGTCAACTAAACTAAACTGAGCAGGGGATCTCAGTTTTATAAAACTGACCATTATATAATGAAGATGACAAGTCAACTAAACTAAACTGAGCAGGGGATCTCAGTTTTATAAAACTGACCATTGTATAATGAAGATGACAAGTCTACTAAACTAAACTGAGCAGGGGATCCCAATTTTATAAAACTGACCATTGTATAATGAAGATGACGAGTCTACTAAACTAAACTGAGCAGGGGATCCCAATTTTATAAAACTGACCATTGTATACTGAAGATGACCTGTTGACTAAACTAAACATTAAAAATGTGAAGTAAAAACGATAGCAAGTAGCAATACAAATCATGATTACCTTGCATGTGTCCTCTATAACTTTGTACTTAAAAGCTTTCTTGCCCTCATAGGTCATCTCTTCATCATCAAAACTGATAATTTTCATTGCGTTATCGTAAGTATTGTTTTTACTGTCAAACACAAGAACGGTGTTCTTGCAGTGTATTGTGATCTGCTGCATTGATTTCTTTGTGAGGTTATGCAGGAACTTTATCTGTGACTTGTGAGTCCTATAAGAAAACTGAATACAAGAAAAACATGCTTATTTAGTTTCTATCTATCTATTGTCCTTTCGAGCCGAAGACGGCACATAGGGCAGAACCACAATCTCAAAAACAGAAACCTTCCGTGCCAAAATGGCACATCTTGTAGAGATCACTGCTCTAAAATATATGGCGCTGTTTCCATAACAATACTTTTTACAATGACAGCTTGTCAAGCCATCGATCAACCTCTTATTTAGTTTGGCATTCCAAATTTTCATCGAAATTATAATTATAATTTTTATTTTTAACACATTCTTTACCAAACGGTTGAACACACCGTGGTATGGCCATTATTTGCAATTTTTTAATACATTTTGAAATAACAGCAAGAAAATTAATGAAAATTGATATAAAACATGGTTTGTTTGGATAATTTGCTCAGTCGGGAAAAGAGGTTAAATAAGAGAATTGCAAAGCTTTAGTGGAAACAAACAGGAAATGTCAATAAATTAAAAGCCACAAAAGCTGACTCTAGGGTTTAACATGTGAGTAGCTGGAGCCTATTTTTGCAGCTTGTGGTACGAGATATGTTAAATAATAATTAGCATTCCATTTCTTCCTATCTTCCAAGTGCTGCTAGATATCACACAGGGCTCTTCTGTTAGACATCACACAGGGCTCTGCTGTTAGACATCACACAGGGCTCTGCTGTTAGACATCAAACAGTGCTCTGCTGTTAGACATCACACAGGGCTCTGCTGTTAGACATCACACAGAGCTCTGCTGTTAGACATCAAACAGTGCTCTGCTGTTAGACATCAAACAGTGCTCTGCTGTTAGACATCAAACAGTGCTCTGCTGTTAGACATCAAACAGTGCTCTGCTGTTAGACATCACACAGGGCTCTGCTGTTAGACATCACACAGAGCTCTGCTGTTAGACATCAAACAGTGCTCTGCTGTTAGACATCACACAGGGCTCTGCTGTTA
This sequence comes from Megaustenia siamemsis, assembly GCA_032433765.1. Lineage (NCBI taxonomy): Eukaryota > Metazoa > Mollusca > Gastropoda > Stylommatophora > Ariophantidae > Megaustenia > Megaustenia siamemsis. The sequence continues at coordinate 58,476,999 of JAVIAB010000046.1, forward strand.
GACATCACACAGGGCTCTGTTGTTAAACATCAAACAGTGCTCTGTTGTTAAACATCAAACAGTGCTCTGTTGTTAAACATCAAACAGTGCTCTGCTGTTAAACATCAAACAGGGCTCTGTTGTTAAACATCAAACAGTGCTCTGTTGTTAAACATCAAACAGGGCTCTGTTGTTAAACATCAAACAGTGCTCTGTTGTTAAACATCAAACAGGGCTCTGCTGTTAAACATCAAACAGGGCTCTGTTGTTAAACATCTAACAGTGCTCTGTTGTTAAACATCAAACAGGGCTCTGTTGTTAAACATCAAACAGTGCTCTGTTGTTAAACATCAAACAGTGCTCTGTTGTTAAACATCAAACAGTGCTCTGCTGCTAAACATCAAACAGTGCTCTGTTGTTAAACATCAAACAGGGCTCTGTTGTTAAACATCAAACAGTGCTCTGCTGTTAGACATCACACAGTCTACTATTAGACATCACACAGGGCTCTGCTGTTAGACACCACACGGGCTCTGCTGTTAGACATCACCCAGGGCTCTGCTGTTACAACAGTGCTCTGTTGTTAAACATCAAACAGTGCTCTGCTGCTAAACATCAAACAGTGCTCTGTTGTTAAACATCAAACAGGGCTCTGTTGTTAAACATCAAACAGTGCTCTGCTGTTAGACATCACACAGTCTACTATTAGACATCACACAGGGCTCTGCTGTTAGACACCACACGGGCTCTGCTGTTAGACACCACACGGGCTCTGCTGTTAGACATCACCCAGGGCTCTGCTGTTACAACAGTGCTCTGTTGTTAAACATCAAACAGTGCTCTGCTGCTAAACATCAAACAGTGCTCTGTTGTTAAACATCAAACAGGGCTCTGTTGTTAGACATCACACAGGGCTCTGCTGTTAGACACCACACGGGCTCTGCTGTTAGACATCACACAGGGCTCAAAGTTGATCTCTGAAAGTCCCTATTCTGTGTGAGATCCTTAATCTCATTGAGTTGATGACTGCTATCTTTGCCTTTCTAGTTAATGTTCTTCTTAGTATCTCTAAAGGTCAGCTTCTTGATATTTTTTCCTGCTGTTTCCCATTGAAATACTTGCATTGTGTGAAATATTAACACACTAGATAGGGACAAGAGACCTTCATCAGATGAACAGATTAACAGAGATTAGTGAGAAATGATGGAAACCAATATATGGACAAGGTGATGTAATGGATCAATGACCAAGTGACCCTTTGGAGAGATGCTTATTGCTAGCTTGAACATATGTGACTGACAGATGGGACAATGACCAGGTAATAGGACAAAGATTAGCCATAACACATAATGGTGGACATACAAAGTACCAAGAAAACTAGACCAAATCCTGGAAGAGCATATTTGGAAGCAGATGCAAGGAGCCGATTCCTGCTGCTCTTGCCTCTCTCATCAATGTTCTTCTCAGTGTCTCCCTGGGTCTTCCTCTTTTTCTTTTACCTGTTGTTTCCCATATGAGGGCTTGCTTTGCTATTCGGTTATTATCTCTTCTCATCACAAGTCCAACGTATGACCATCGTCTTTTCTTTATTACTGAAGATATTAGTGGTTGATTGGCGATTTCTCTAATTTCCTTGTTTGTTTTGAATTCGTTCCATGCTTTACCAAGTATTTTTCTTAGACATTTATTTTCGAATGCGTTCAACTTTGTTTCTATATCTCTTGTTGTTTTCCAGCTTTCATACGCATACGTAAGGGTTGATAGTACATTTGATTTGAATAGCCTAAGTTTTGTGTTTGTGCTGATAAGTTTTGATTTCCACAACTTTTCAAGGCTTCTGAAAGACATTGCTGCTTTAGCTATTCTGATTCTAATTTCTTTGCTCGTATCCCCTTCTCGATCAATGTGACTTCCAAGATAGATAAAGTGATCGATCTCTTTTACTGGTTTGTTTTCCATGTATATTTTGTCACCTGTTGGAATTAAACTTGTCATGACTTTAGTCTTTTCATGATTGATCTCTAGCCGAATTTTACTGGCTATTGATGATAGTTCATTTGTGTTTTCCTGCATCGCTTTTATCTGACTGCTGATGAGAACTATGTCATCAGCAAAGTCGAGGTCCTCTAAATGGTCTCCTTGTATCCATTCGATGCCTTTATTACCAGTGCAGCATTTCTTCATTATGAAGTCCATAACAATTCCAAATAACAAGGGCGATAAAATACATCCTTGTTTAACCCCAGTTTCTATTGGGAAACATTCGCTCAGTCCTTCCTCTGTTCGAACTGAACATGTGTAACCATCATACATGTCTTTGATAATATTTATGATTTTTGATGGTAAACCATATTGCTTCAGAATTTTCCACAAAGAATCTCTATGAATACTATCAAATGCTTTTTTGAAGTCGATGAAGTTAAGTACAAAAGGTTTTTGCTTTTCAATGTGTTCTTCCAATATAAGTCGTAGAGTGAAAATGTGGTCAATACAGCTTCTCCCTTTTCTAAACCCAGCCTGTTCTTCACGCATTACTGTATCTATTGAATCCTGTATTCTATTTAGGATGATTTTGCAGAATAACTTTGAGGCAACTGACAAAAGTGTCACGCCTCTCCAGTTGTTACAGTCTCTAAGATTGCCCTTTTTTGGGATCTTAACAATGATTCCTTTTTTCCATTTATGAGGCGTCTTCTCTGTTTTCCAAATGATGTTGAACATTTTTTGGAGATGTATTAGATTATGGCTATCAATTGCCTTGAGGATCTCAGCTGTTAACTTATCCTCTCCAGCAGCCTTGTTATTGGTCATAAGCTTTAAGGTGATTTCTATTTCACTCAAGGTGAAGTCATCTAAATTTACATTCTCTCAGCTCTTATACATATCTATAAAGTCAAACAAAATTGCAGCCATTGCTGATGTACAATCGTGATGAATACAACATTGATAATTATACACAGCACAAAAAGGAATATGTAATTCCAAATGTTTTGAACAACAGTCGTGATTGACACTTCATATGATGACTTATGTTAGCTATGACCATCTAAACAATCTATTAAATTATATCATTAGTAGAAATTCTGTGCACGTGTCTAGGCTACTGCCGGTGTTATATGGCACTATCCAGGTTACATTGCTAAACATCTTCCTTTGAAACAGTTCTGTCTGAATGATTTTCTCAATAAGACATCTCTCTGGGGGAGCCCTCTCTTTTCTGAAGGACTCCACCAATAAATCCTCTCTGAATATACTTTCAAGTTTGTGAAAACTAAGCACAACTTCCATGACTTTTTCTGGACCATTACCAACACATCAGCTCCACTTACGAAGGAACTATGGGACCAAAAAACCGACACATCAGCTTGGACCGAGTATAGTTGAATGTTTCAAAGTAAAGTAACGATTCTGTATAAGTATTCACCAATATCTAGAAAAAGCTTTATAATTACTTCCTTTGATTACCACAAGATATTTTCTTTGTTCAGTAGATAGATTAGTTGAATTTTCGATGTAAATGTGTGTTTATTTCTGACAAATAGTAGCCATACCCACTACTACTTAGTAGTCTACTATTTCTTGTGCCTAATTTCATTATTTGTGGACACAAATACATCAAGTAAAGTGTATTTTGAAGAACTTTGAATTAGTTTGTGTAAAATTTTGAGAAGTATGTGTATCAACACACTTCTAGTCAGGGAAAATAGAGGTACATGAAATATGATATTTTAAATTGAAAATTATCTGTTTTTGTATATGTGTACACTATTTATAACAAATAATTTTGTTTCTTTGCAAGAGTTTGAAACAAAATTAGTCCAGAAATTAATGGTGAACAGTGTGGTTTTGTTAGAGATAAAGGAACAAGCAATGCCATATACATTACAAGATCTTTAGTAGAAAGAGCCATAGAGGTGAAAACAGATCTATAGTTTCATAGATTACACCAAGGCATTTGACAAAGTAAAGCACCAAGAAATAATCAAAATTTTAGAAAGCATAAACGTAGACAACAAAGATCTAAGAATAATAAAGAACATGTACTGGCAACAAACAGCAGCCATAAGAACTGGAAACCAATTGGGAATGTTTCAACAAATAAAACAGGGTGTTAGATAAGGTTGTGTGCTGTCACCAGATTTGTTTAATATTTACAGTGAGATTATTTTAAGATCAATGAGGGGCATGCCTGGAATAACAATCAGAAGTCATAATATAAATAATCTAAGGTATGTTGATGGTACGGAGCCGCGATAGCTCAGTGGTTAGTGAACTGAACTACAAAGGACAAGGGGTAGGGTTCGATCCCAATCAATGGCTTCCGGGTTCACCCAGCCTTAAATGGGTACCGGATTTTTTTCTGGGAAAGCAAAGCGGCACGGGTGTAATACCGACCACATTACCCCAAAAATCATGTGCCGAAGGTCTGTAAAATTTATGGTCATTAACACCATATTCCCTATACGCCGCCAATTGGCGTGACGGGGGTACTTTACTTTTTTTTTTTTTTTTTTGCTGATGATATAGTCTTAATTGCTAAGAGTGAAAATGTGTTACAAGAAATGTTGGACATTATAGTGAAAGGAAGTAAAAATAAAGGACTCAGCCTTAATAGCAAAAAGACAGAAGTAATGGTAACAACAAAAAAATAAGACATCACCTCAGTGCAAAATAAAAACAAGTGGAACAATATTAAAACAGGTAAATGAATTGAAATATTTGGGAACTTTGTTAACCTCAGACGGTAGATGTACAGCAGAGGTGAGATGCAGAGTGGCTCAGGCAAAAGCAGCTTTCCAAAAAATGAGGAAGATACTATGCAATGCATTTTTGTAACTAGAAACAAGAAAAAGAGTTCTTAAATGTTATTTAGAGCCAGTCTTAACATAGGGATATGAATCATGGACAATAAGACAACAGACAAGAAAATAACTGGAGTCTGTAGAAATGTGGTTTTACTGAAGAATGTTGAGAATACCATGGACAGCTAAGAAGAGTAATGAAAACGTTCTGAAAGAGGCCAAAGCAAAAAGAGAGCTAATTTCCAATAGTAAGAAGAAATAATCATCATTTTTTGGCCATGTAATGAGAAGAGAACAGCTGGAATATATTGTAACAACTGGGAGAATTGAGGGATGAAGAGATAGAGAGAAGCAAAGAGAAAAGATACCACACAGCTTAAGAGAATGGCTTGGCAGTAGGTCAACAACAGAAAAGATAAATAACTGTTGTGATAGAAAGCTGTGGAGAAACATGATCCCCTACGCCAGCAGGCTTGGTACTTGATGATGATAACAAATAATATATATTTTTTCCATCAGATACCATCAACAGATTGCTATTTTCACTTTCTTCAACCATTTTCCTTCCCTGTGATGTATGATGTATAACATGGACCATATTTTATTATATTATTGCATGAAATTGTCAAGTGAAAAAGATGGGATGTAATTTTTCTAAATTGAAAATTGGTCTGATACAAACCTAAAGAAAACCTAAAGTTGGGAAAGAGTTAAATACTGTGATTCAGCCAACTTGCCAATGGGGGGCAAGTAACTTCTATGTTTTCCCATCTGTTCAACTTCTCTAACTGTGGAGAGATTATCTGCTTACTTCCTGTCATCCTCTACTGTTATCCTAATCACTAGCAGCGTTACCAACAAAAGCATATCAATATGAAACATTTCATTTATTAATGTGATTGATATTCATCAACATGGCATACTCCTGTCATGGGCCCCACCCAGGAATATGTTTGGTCTATAGTTTACTCATGAACAATGCCTGGGGTGTGTTGCATCAATTCCAACACCAGGTGTAACACCCAATACTTTATACAGGACTGGCTCTCATGTCTACACTTGAAGTCTTTAATGAAAGTTCAGTTCTGAAGCTGTTGTAAGCTACAACCAACCACTAATGTAAGATAGCCCACCTACTAATGTAATTGAACATGTGGTGGATTTTCTTGATGTGATTTTATCTTGTTATTTCTTATCCACACAGGGTCTGTTCAACATCCTCACTTCCTGATTAGCAAGTTTGGTTGCATTTCCATTTCTCTTATTTCCATACCAGCCTTGAATTGTTTTGTACACAAAGTATTGTCTGTAGACACTGAAGGATAGTCATAGACTGAGGAAATCTGACATAATTGTTGCCTTAAAAGATGTCACAAGGTTTATCAGAACTCACTGTTTTACTGGTCAGCAGTCAAGGGCAAGATCAAGACACAAGTGTGAACAAGCCCAAATGAGATTAATAACATATAAATTAATGAATTCTGCAATTTATAACATAAAATTAATGAATTCTGGGATTTATAACATAAAATTAATTAATTCTGGGATTTATAACATAAAATTAATGAATTCTGGGATTTATAACATAAAATTAATGAATTATGGGATTGATAAACATATAATTAGTGAATTCTTTAATTGATAACATAATTATTTCTGCTTACAGAAAAAAAAACAATGGAAAAAGCACATAAGAAAAGAAAGCAAAACTTACTTCAGAATTGTCCGCTGTTTCAGCAAACATAGCGAACTCTTCAACTGATGGTTTCACTGTAAACCATGATTTCTTTGCAAACTGGGAGGAACACAAATCAAGAAATGGATCTTAGTATGGCCTGAGAAAACTGAATGATTATGGCATTCAGCTGTGAATCGTGAATACTGTAAATAAGGACATTTATTTGTAAACTGTAAAAACTGTGAAGCGTAGGAAGAAATAAGTGCATCTATTTGTAAATTGTAAAACTGTTATCATGAATACTATAAACCATCATTGTGTGCCATACCAGTTGGCATAGGCGATCATGTTCCTTCACAATTATCTGTCCACCTTGCATCAGTCTTGTTGTTGAACATTTAACATGCCAGGATACTAGACAATCTTCTCTCTTTGTCATCCATGATCTCTCTTTCCTTTTATTGTATTAGTTGTATCTAAGTATTCCACCTTTCCCTTCTCATGATGTACCTAAAATATTTACCATTCTGATGTTTTTAGAAGCTCTCTTTTTGTTTTGGCCTCTTTGAGGATTTCCTTGCTGGTCCTTTTAACTGTCCTGGGAACTCTCGCAATCTTTCTGAGAAATCCCAATTCTGTGACCTCTAATCGTCTTTTCATTTGTTTTTCTATTGTCCATGATTTGATTCCCTAGAGGTCAGAATTGGCTCTATATAGCACCCATGAACTTTCTTTCAAACTTTTATAAATATAGACTTGTTACACAAGATGTTTTCATTTTCTGAAATGTTGCTTTCACAAGAAAAACAAATGTGGGAGTAGAGGCAGAGAGTTAGAGGAACGAGTGGACCTATTGATGTTGATGGCATTTATGCAGGATTGACTTCACTTTGTTCATCCTTTTATTTCAATGTGGGAATTATTTTCTTTGTGCTGTGATTTTATATTTCATTCTGCTACAATATTTGCACTCATGTAATCATTTATTTCACTTTTTCATTAATCTCAGTTCATAAAAGTAAGGAGTTAGATTTCTATCAAGATTCAAAGTGATATAGAAAGATAACACTCTAATTGTGAACCAATGTTAACATGACAAAATGAAAGTACCTACAACTTTTGTTATGCCCCATTAACTGTATTTTTATGTTGTGTGATATTCTCTCTCAAATTTGATTTATATTTTGACACATTTTAATTAGAAAAACATTTATACACAACATGAGGTTATTTGGCAGTTCACAATATCAAGTCAGACAACACAGTCCATGCCAGAAAAATAAGTTCCATGTTGGCCAGTTTGTTGAGTGAAACAGGGAAACATAAAGAAATAAGAAATTTGGCAGAATTCTTTATGCATTCCCTCACAAGCAACCATTTTCTCTCACAGCTGGAGAGACATAAGAAAGTAGAGTTTATTAAGAAGCCCCCCAACCATTTTCTCTCACAGCTGGAGAGACATAGAAAGTAGAGTTTATTAAGAAGCTCCCCAACCATTTTCTCTCACAGCTGGAGAGACATAGAAAGTAGAATTTATTAAGAAGCTCCCCAACCATTTTCTCTCACAGCTGGAGAGACATAGAAAGTAGAGTTTATTAAGAAGCTCCCCAACCATTTTCTCTCACAGCTGGAGAGACATAAAAGTAGAATTTATTAAGAAGCTCCCCAATCATTTTTTCTCACAGCTGGAGAGACATAGAAAGTAGAATTTATTAAGAAGCTCCCCAATCATTTTCTCTCACAGCTGGAGAGACATAGAAAGTAGAGTTTATTAAGAAGCTCCCCAAAAAGCAGTGGCATATACGGGTTTTGGAGTCTGGGATACTGCTGACATAATAAATAAAGACATACATTATATTCAGTAGGCTAACATGAAGTAATATTTTCTAATGACTTCACTACATTTTAAATTACTTACTTATTTATATGTAAACTCTATCTGTCTTGTTTGGGACGAAAATGTCTTGATGACTTTGTCATTGAAAGTGCTGTTGGGTTGGTTTCTAAGTTTCTGAAGGAATAATTTCTCAATGGACATTATTGCCAAACCAGATAAGCGTTCTTGTGTCTGAGTTGAGCGACAATAAGATTTGATTCTCTTGAGAGCAGAAAAAGTTCTTTATACAGATGCTGATGCGCATAACGTAGTTATAAATAGGTTAGGAATTTCCGGTAATCATAGTTTCACTTTCACTTTGTGACGCTTCTGATTGGCTAGAGCTAAAAATAACCCATAAAACCACATTTTGTATAGGTAGCTCTCACAGTATAATTTTGATGGGAATTTTTTAATGTCAAGGTCATTATTTCTAAGTCAGAGAGAAGAGAACTGTACCGCTGCTTATTAGCGGTTTCATGCACTATCTTAGTTTCGGTTTCATTCACAAACGTTATAGTGGCCATAGGAAAACCTTGCTTTAATAAATGCAAATCAAAGCAAATAAATCATATTGGCCTACGAAATGTGTAACAGAATATTCAAAAATGTGTAATATAATTATGAAAAAATATAATAAATGATCATTTCCTTTTGTATTTCGTTAATATGTTCAGGCTACCGGCGGTAGCTGTGGTAGCATAGAGAATACACCACTGCCAAAGAGTGAAGCATAAATCCTATGAGAACTGACCTCTTCAGTCCTTGGCACTAGGCAAGTTTGAGTCTTGTCTACAATGTCATCAAAAATGCAGTAGGCTTTAAAGGCATCAGCGATGCCTCCACCATTTGGATCCACCCAGAACATTCCTGGAAAAGAAATACAAATGAGCAGCTCTTTCCAGGAAACATTTTCAATTTCATGGAAACTATGATAAAACTAGTACCATTGGGAAACTGTAGATTTTTGTTTTAGTTTCGTTACTTTCAGTCCTATAAATGTCATATGTGAAGTTTTCTGGAATTTTTTGTATTAACCTCATTGTATGTGAGATAGAGCTGCTTGCACTGAACAGAGACAAATGGCGAGATTTGATAAATTATCTATAAAAGAAAACTGCTAGAACAAAAATTCAGATGAAGGAGTATCTTGGTCTACGCCATATGGGCCGCTACGGCTCGAAAGGTCAATAGATAGATAGATATATAATTATTCTGATCACTACAATCTTACATGTCATAAATGAGAGAAGGTCAAACATGTACAATGAGAATCAATCAGGTTTGTGCATCTCAATCACAAGATAAGTAGGCAGTTATTAAAGTGAAATAATAAAGTTAGATCGGGGACATATAATTACAACATTACGATCTTGTTAGACTCTGGAACATATAACTACAACATTACAATCTTGTTAGACTCTGGAACATATAACTACAACATTACAATCTTGTTAGACTCTGGAACATATAACTACAACATTACGATCTTGTTAGACTCTGGAACATATAACTACAACATTACGATCTTGTTAGACTCTGGAACATATAACTACAACATTACAATCTTGTTAGACTCTGGAACATACAACTACAACAAGACAATCTTCCTAGACCTGGAACATATAACTACAACATTACAATCTTGTTAGACACAAGAACATATAACTACAACATTACAATCTTGTTAGACTCTGGAACATATAACTACAACATTACAATCTTGTTAGACTCTGGAACATATAACTACAACATTACAATCTTGTTAGACACAAGAACATATAACTACAACATTACAATCTTGTTAGACTCTGGAACATATAACTACAACATTACAATCTTGTTAGACTCTGGAACATATAACTACAACATTACAATCTTGTTAGACACAAGAACATATAACTACAACATTACGATCTTGTTAGACTCTGGAACATATAACTACAACATTACAATCTTGTTAGACACAAGAACATATAACTACAACATTACAATCTTGTTAGACACAAGAACATATAACTACAACATTACAATCTTGTTAGACACAAGAACATATAACTACAACATTACAATCTTGTTAGACACAAGAACATATAACTACAACATTACAATCTTGTTAGACTCTGGAACATATAACTACAACATTACAATCTTGTTAGACTCTGGAACATACAACTACAACAAGACAATCTTCCTAGACCTGGAACATATAACTACAACAAGACAATCTTCCTAGACACAGGAACATACAACTACAACAAGACAATCTTCCTAGACACAGGAACATATAATTACAACAAGACAATCTTCCTAGACACAGGAACATATAATTACAACAAGACAATCTTCCTAGACACAGGAACATATAACTACAACAAGACAATCTTCCTAGACACAGGAACATATAATTACAACAAGACAATCTTCCTAGACACAGGAACATATAATTACAACAAGACAATCTTCCTAGACCTGGAACATACAACTACAACAGGACAATCTTCCTAGACACAGGAACATATAATTACAACAAGACAATCTTCCTAGACCTGGAACATATAACTACAACAGGACAATCTTCCTAGACACAGGAACATATAATTACAACAAGACAATCTTCCTAGACACAGGAACATATAATTACAACAAGACAATCTTCCTAGACCTGGAACATACAACTACAACAGGACAATCTTCCTAGACACAGGAACATATAATTACAACAGGACAATCTTCCTAGACCTGGAACATATAATTACAACAGGACAATCTTCCTAGACACAGGAACATATAATTACAACAAGACAATCTTCCTAGACCTGGAACATACAACTACAACAGGACAATCTTCCTAGACACAGGAACATATAATTACAACAAGACAATCTTCCTAGACCTGGAACATACAACTACAACAGGACAATCTTCCTAGACACAGGAACATATAATTACAACAAGACAATCTTCCTAGACCTGGAACATATAACTACAACAAGACAATCTTCCTAGACACAGGAACATATAACTACAACAAGACAATCTTCCTAGACCTGGAACATATAACTACAACAATCTTCCTAGACCTGGAACATATAACTACAACAATCTTCCTAGACACAGGAACAATATCTACTACCTGACAACAAGACAATCTGACAAGAAGATTGTCTTGTTGTAATTATATGTTCCTGTGTCTAGATTGTCAGGAACAATTCTAGGAAGATTGTCTTGTTGTAATTATATGTTCCTGTGTCTAGGAAGATTGTCTTGAAGAAGGTGTAGTGTTCCAGTATAATGATATATCATACCCAAATATTTATGTGAACACTATTGTAGTCACCATACAAGCGACAATGGCACACAGTAAGTTTGAGTTCTCACCGACCTTTCGCAGGACGAGAGTGCACTGACGGTGTGTGAGGTGCAAACATTTACAGACACCTATTGTCTGGACGGGCATTCTTGGTCGTTTTGTACAGTGTGTGGTGGGAGTAGCAAAGGCTGCACCGTCATCATCGGTAAGTGCCACGGCAACTGTTCACATGGGATTTATGGACACGACTGCTCCGGGTCTTGTCTTAGTGTCAGTTCTTTATGCGAGGAAAATCCGGAAAATGCCAACATTGCAAACATCCTGGCTATACCTGTGATGACACTTGTCCTGATGGTAATTTTGGGCTACAGTGCGAACAGACGTGTTCTGATGGCTGTGACATCATATGTGACACAGAAAGAGCAGACTGTACGAGCAAGGAAGCGTACTACGGGCCAGACTGCACTCTCAAATGTCCTGACCACTGTTTCAACGACACCTGTGAACAGTCAACCGGGATCTGTTCATGCAAGGGCACGTTCTACGGTCAGACTGCACTCTCAAATGTCCTGACCACTGTTTCAACGACACCTGTGAACAGTCAACCTGGATCTGTTCATGCAAGGGAACGTTCTACGGGTCAGACTGCACTCTCAAATCTCCGTACAACTGTTTGGACGATATCTGTTAACTGTTCATGGGGGCCGGCGTCTCGTATGTCGATGATTCCCACGTTAAGAAGGGTCTGCCGACTACAACAAACCCAAGCATATGGATACCTTAATGTGTGCTGGATATTTTCTTTCTGTGCTGGACATGGTTCATTTCTTGGTGTGTTTCATTGCTAGCCAAGGCTCATATCTTGGCTTGTGTGTGTGTGTGTGTGTGTGTGTGTGTGTGTGTGTGCTGGCCATGGCTCATATCTTGGTGTGTGTCATGTTAGTCATATCTCATATCTTGGAGTGTCCGTGTTAATCATGTCTCATATCTTTAAGTGTGTATCTGTTTAGTCATATCTCATATCTTAGTGTGTATCTGTGTTAGTCATGTGTCATATCTTTGTGTGTGCATGTTTGGGCTAGTGATATCTCATATATCTGTGTGTATGTTTATGTTAGTCATATCTCATATCTTTGTGTGTGCATGTCTGTGTATGTCACATCTCATATCCTTGTGTTTGCATGGCTATGCTAGTCACATCTCATATCATTGTGTGTGCCTATCTATGTTGGTCATATCTCATATCTTTGTGTGCATGTCCATGTTAGACATGTGTAATTTCTGTGTGGGTGCATGTCTATGTCAGTCATATCTCATATCTTTATGTGCATGTTTATGTTAGTCATGTGTCATATATCTTGATGTATGTCAGTGTTAGTCATGCCTCGTATCGCTATGTGCATGTCTGTGTTTGTCACATCTCCTATCTTTGTGTGTGCATGTCTGTGTTAGTCACCTCTAGTGACTCGGGCAGATGGTGCTCGTAAACCTGGGAGGGCCGGCCATCTAAGGGCAGAATCCCCCTACAAAAAAGATCACCTGCTGCCTTGCAGGAAGATTGGGGACAATCAAAGGCTAGGAAAGCAAACCTGAATAAAATGCTGGCTGAAATCGGATGCACTGGGCCACTGGCGCAGAACACAGTGCAACGTTTTTAACGGGTGTTCAATCAGAGTGGATCTGGCAGACTCTAATTGTGATGTTCTGTTTGTAACACACCTAACCTGACAGCTGAGTTTATGTGAGGAGCTGGAATCCTACTCTGATTGGGTCCTGATCGCAGAGAGAGAGAGAGATATAACTACAACAAGACAATCTTCCTAGACACAGGAACATATAACTACAACAAGACAATCTTCCTAGACCTGGAACATATAACTACAACAAGACAATCTTGTTAGACCTGGAACATATAACTACAACAAGACAATCTTGTTAGACGCAGGAACATATAACTACAACAAGACAATCTTCCTAGACCTGGAACATATAACTACAACAAGACAATCTTACCATCAACAAGTTTTTTCTCAGCCACAGCTGCAAGATCTCTACAAGTTCTGCCAGGCGCAATTTTCTCCCCAGTTGGTTTCTTTAGTTTCTTGATGTCATCTGCTACCTGTTTCAGTGCCTCGATGGTGTTACGGGCCTCTTGCTTAGGGGCGTCACCCTAGAGAAGGATAGAAACTTCGTAATGGAAAAAAATTGTTGGATGCTATGGGACTAAACAATAACCTTCTCATGAATAAATGATTGGAAACTCTGAAAATAGATAAGAACCTTCTCATGAATAAATGATTGCAAACTCTGAAACTAGACAAGAACCTTCTCATGAATAAATTATTGGAAATTCTAATACTAGACAAGAACCTTCTCATGAATAAATGATTGCAAATTCTGAAACTAGACAAGAACCTTCTCATGAATAAATGATTGCAAACTCTGAAACTAGACAAGAATCTTCTCATGAATAAATGATTGCAAACTCTGAAACTAGATAAGAACCTTCTCATAAATAAATGATCAGAAACTCTGAAACTAGACAAGAATCTTCTCATGAATAAATGATTGCAAACTCTGAAACTAGACAAGAACCTTCTCATAAATAAATGATCAGAAACTCTGAAACTAGACAAGAACCTTCTCATGAATAAATGATTGCAAACTCTGAAACTAGACAAGAACCTTCTCATGAATATATGATTGCAAACTCTGAAACTAGACAAGAACCTTCTCATGAATAAATGATTGGAAATTCTAATACTAGACAAGAACATTCTTATGAATAATTGATTGGAAACTCCCTCACCATACAAGTTCTATAGAAAGTTCTCCAAATGGATATTTTTTACAATTTCTTCTAGTCAGGGCCAAACACTTATTAATTCCTACTTCTTTGTTTCCAGAGTCTCCTCATAAAAACTAACTAATTTCTTTGTCTGTGTTTTTGAAACATTGTGGGAACTTGACAGGTCATTACTCTAACCACCAACCTCACTGGTCACCTTATACAAACCATATAGCTGGTGATAGTGGCTATATTTGTTTAATCATAGTTAGTGCCCTTGCACTTCGCAAGCATGCTTTGTTAACCCAAAAGTGACTTCCCCTTTCAGACAAAGTAAAGTAAGTAAATGTTCCCTCCACGTCTTGCTAGTCATATCGGGAATATGGTGTTAGTGACCAGACTTTTCTATGACCACGGCACATTTTGGGGTGATGCGGTCGGTATCACACCAGGCTGCCTTTACTTCCCAGAAAAATCTCCGGTACCCATTTTTAGAGGATGGTGAACCCTGGAGTCTTGTTAGTACGAAAAAAATCCGCCACTGCTGGGATCGAATCCGGACCCTCCTGGTCAGGAGGTGAGCACACTAACCACTCAGTCACCAAGGCTCCCTTAACTAAGTACACAATTAAAAATTTGTCTAGAACGTAAACAATTCAACTTACCAGATATGGGTCAACCTTAGGGCGTGGGAAGGCTTGAACAGGTGCCACAAACAACGGCTGCCCTGGAGCACCCTGGGGAACGTATTTAACATGACCTCAATGTGACTTGAAGCCCAATGATGAAGATAAATAGAGAACAACGTAATAGCACTGTCGTCATTATGATATGTTGGGTGTTTGTGCATGCAGGCATGTGTGTGTGTAACTATTCCAAAGTTAGTTTATATGGCTAGTACTATCATCACCACATATATGACTACCTCCCACCACATACATAACTACTCCAGCTATAAAATACAGTGGTGACCAACTTGTGGTTGACCATGAGCCGGATTATAGCCAAGGCAACGTTCAAAAGGGTCAAACTTAGAACAAATTACATGAAGTGAGACTATCTATTTATTGACCTTCGAGCCATGGCTGGCTTATACGGCATAGACCCAGAAACTCTTTCTATTTTTCTAAATGTTCTTTTCTAGCAGTCTCAATCTTTGTAAAGATCTTTTATCTAATCTTGCCATTTATTTTCATTCTGTCCAAGTATCTTGATCTCATTGAGGGAGCTGATTCCTGATGGAGTGATTTAGTAAGAAATAATAATGCTTTCACATACTGACTACCTCATACTCACATATATGATTACCTCATACTCACATATATGACTACCTCATACTCACATATATGATTACCTCATACTCACATATATGATTACCTCATACTCACATATATGACTACCTCATACTCACATATATGATTACCTCATACTCACATATATGACTACCTCATACTCACATATATGATTACCTCATACTCACATATATGATTACCTCATACTCACATATATGACTATCCAAATCTCAAAAGATATGACTACCCAAACCTCAAAATATATGACTGCCCAAATTTCAAAATATATGATTATAGAAACATAATTTACTACTTAAACACATAAAATAATATGTTAATAAAACATTGAAAAACTTCCCTAAATATATGATAACAGCTTGATGGAATACCTGATATTACTTTCTTTACTAATATAATAAAATCTTAATGAATCACTAAATAACACTTTACAAAACATTAGATAATACTTAACATAATAAATCAGATAACACCGTCATAAAACGCCTGACAATATCTCCTTGACTAACCTGATAACATATCCAAGAAACACCATATAACACTTTACAAAACACAAAATAACACATACACAACACAACTGACCTTCATTAACAATAATACTCTCAAGAAACATATAACACCTTCATAAAATATGTGAAAATGGTTTGACAAAACATCTAAGAATATAAACAAAAACATATGAAACACAGAACTGTTCACTGACTTACAGGTGGACCAGTACGTCCAGGCTCTCCTTGTTGGCCCTAGCAAAACAAAGACAAGAAAGAGGACTTTAACAACTAAACCAACAAGAGGAAACTAAATTTTTGAGCGAAAAGCAGTGCTTTTGTTTCACTATAAAGGTAAAGGTAAAGTACGAGACATGAACCGGCGTCTTAGCACGCGAGTTTACACCCATATGTGCTCGGCCGCCTATCCAGAAATGTTCGGATATTTCTGTATAGTGTAGCCTCAAGCATCGAAACTCAGATGCGAAGCGACATTCCTCACCTTCCAGGATAATACCCTGGTACCCATTTCTGCCAACGGCTGGGTCGACCGTGGGGGTAATTTTTTTTTAAATTTCCAACCACGAGTACAATTCACACTGCTCCCAGCGGGAATCGAACACGGGTTGTCCGAACGTCGGTAGTCTAGTCGGGTGGTTTTCCCAACTAGGCTACCGAGGCCCCCGAGTATTGTTTCACTATAATGGACAGTAAAGCCGTGGTCTGTTCGTTGTCCAACAATCCTAATGCATGCTGTCAGATATGAAAGGCTGACATCTTTCAGTCCAGGAGTTGATCGGCATCTTGTCTCCAGACCAAATTTTTTCTCTCATTTAATGAGTCTAGGGGACTAGTTGGTCTTGAGGCAAGATGTTAGTCTGGAGACAGGAGGGGCATGAGTTCAAGTCTTGGCTGCTCCAGATGGGATTCTCATTTATGATTTCTCTCTGTGGCAAACCACTCCTGGTCTCAGCAGTGAGGCTCGGCAAGAAACGTCATTCATTCATCAATGCAAAAATATGAGTACCTCCGAAGTCAGAGTTATCTGCCTGTGTGATGAGAAACCCCTGTGCACATGGCTGCCAAGGAAAAATGGATTAACATGCACAATTCAGTTCCTAGATTCTAGGGACTTTGCCTGAGGTGAAAGCTGGCGAACGAAAAAAAAAAAAAGAAAGAAAAAAAAATATAATGAGTGATGATATAACTACATACCTCCACAATCATGATGGTCAGTAAAATAGTTGTGCTCTTTATTAAGAAATTGTCAGGGTAGTTGGGAATGTTATATATTATTATAAAGACACATCACTGGTTGAAATTTCTAGCAAGCACATGGGGTGCAGTGTATACGAGAAACTGAGGATCAGTTACTGAACCAGAGACATGGTGCAGGTTCTAGTCTTCAAGATTTCTTAAATCAGAGATTCAAAAAAGTCAAAAGAGAGCCGAAGAGAGAAGAATTACAAAAAGTTTATACCAATTTACAGGTATTCGTACTAAAATGATCAACTTTATGACTGACCCATTGCAGATTAATACACAATCTGCCATTTCTTACTTAAAATAGCCCCCTGCACACACCACATACTTGTGTCATTTATTTGCCTTTTTTAATGTATGAAAAAAAGTAAAAAAAGTAAAGTACCCCCCCCCCCCCCTCACGCCAAGTGGCGTATAGGGAAATATGGTGTTAGTGACCCTATATTTTACAGACCTTCAGCTCATGATTTTTGGGGTAATGTGGTCGGTATTATGCCCGTGCTGCTTTACTTTCCCAGAAAAAAATCCGGTACCCATTTAAGGCTGGGTGAACCCGGAAGCCGTCGGTTGGGATCGAATCCTACCCCTTGTCCTTTGTAGTCCAGTTCACTAACCACTGAGCTATCGTGGATCCTTTTTTAGTGTATGGCCTAACATAAAATAATATCATAACCCTTGAATCCATAAATCATAACCCTTGTAGATCATAAATCATAACCCTTGTAGATCATAAATCATAACCCTTGTAGATCATAAATCATAACCCTTGTAGATCATAAATCATAACCCTTGTTGATCATAAATCATAACCCTTGTAGATCATAAATCATAACCCTTGTAGATCATAAATCATAACCCTTGTAGATCATAAACTGAAGTCAAATGTATGAAATTGTTTAATTTATTGGATTTGATGAACTGAGTATGGTTGATCAGTTATTTCATGTGAATGAGACATTTTTCATTTCAAATGTTCCAGAATGTCATATATTTATGTGTATGTTATATTTCCTCTAGATTATATGTTAGGCATTAATAAAGCAGTAAATTAAAGCTTGAGCTGTGTGGTGAGACACAATGTGGGTCCTGTGTAAGGTGTGATAATAAAGATTGTCAGACACAAAGAGTCTACAATTGCTGTCTTATGTGTCATTTTCAGCTATAGATGGATGGATAGGATAGGATAGGATAGACAGATGGACGGATGGTTGGATGGATGGATAGATGGATAGGATAGGGTAGGATATGATAGGATAAGATAGGATAAGGTAGGATAAGATAGGATAAGGTAGGATAGGAAAAGATAGGATAAGGTAGGATAAGATAGGATAAGGTAGGATAAGATAGGATAAGTAATGATATGATAAAATAGAATATGATAGGATAAGGTAGGATTGGATTGGATAGGATAAGGTAGGATAGGATAGGATAGGATAGGATAGGATAAGATAAGATAGGATAAGATAAGATAGGATAAGATAGGATAGGATAATGTAGGATAGGATAAGGTAGGATAGGATATGATAAGATAGGATAGGATAAGATAGGATGAGGTAGGGTAGGATAGAATAAGATAAGATAAGGTAGGATAGGATAAGATAGGATAGGGTAAGATATGATAAGGTAGGATAAGGTAGGATAGGATAATGTAGGATAGGATAATGTAGGATAGGATGGGAAAAGATAGGATGAGGTAGGGTAGGATAGGATAAGATAGGATAAGGTAGGATAGGATAAGATAGGATAGAGTAGGATAGGATAGGATAAGATAGGATAAGACAAGATAAGATATGATAAGGTAAGATATGATAAGGTAGGATAGGATAGGATAAGACAGGATAAGGTAGGATAGGATACGATAGAATAAGGTAAGATATGATATGATAGGCAGATGGACGGATGGATGGTTGGATAAATGGTTTGTTGGATGAATGGTTGGATGAATGGTTGGATGATTGGTTGGATGGATAAATGGTTGGATAAATGGTTGGTTGGATAAATGGTTGGATAAATGGTTGAATGATTGGTTGATTGGTTGGTTGGATGAATGGTTGGATAAATGGTTGGATGATTGGTTGGTTGGATAAATGGTTGGATGAATGGTTGGATGAATGGTTGGATGATTGGTTGGTTGGATAAATGGTTGGATGAATGGTTGGATGATTGGTTGGTTGGATAAATGGTTGGATAAATGGTTGGATGAATGGTTAAATGAATGGTTGGATGATTGGTTGGTTGGATGAATGGTTGGATAAATGGTTGGATGATTGGGTGGTTGAATAAATGGTTGGATGATTGGTTGGTTGGATAAATGGTTGGATAAATGGTTGGATGATTGGTTGGTTGGATAAATGGTTGATTGATTGGTTGGATGAATGGTTGATTGGATGAATGGTTGATTGATTAGTTGGATAAATGGTTGATTGGTTGGTTGGATGAATTAGTTGATTGGTTGGTTGGATAAATGGTTGATTGATTGGTTGGATAAATGGTTGATTGGTTGGTTGGATAAATTGTTGATTGGTTGGTTGGATTAATGGTGATTGGTTGGTTGAATGAATGGTTTATTGATTGGTTGGATAAATGGTTAATTGGTTGGTTGGATGAATGGTTGATTGGTTGGTTGGATAAATGGTTGATTGGTGGTTGGATGAATGATTAATTGGTTGGTTGGATGAATGGTTGATTGGTTGGTTGGATGAATGGTTGGATAAATGGTTGATTGGTTGGTTAGATGAATGGTTGATTGGTTGGTTGGATGAATGGTTGATTGGTTGGTTGGATGAATGGTTGGATAAATGGTTGATTGGTGGTTGGATGAATGGTTGATTTGATGAATGATTGGATAAATGGTTGATTGGTTGGTTGGATGAATGGTTGATTGGTTGGTTGGATAAATGGTTGGATGATTGGTTGGTTGGATACACGGTTGGATGAATGGTTGTTTGGATGAATGGTTGGATGGATGAATGGTTGGATGAATGGTTGGATGATTGGTTGGTTGGATAAATGGTTGGATGAATGGTTGGATGATTGGTTGGTTGGATAAATGGTGGTTGGATAAATGGTTGGATGAATGGTTGGTTGGATGATTGGTTGGATGAACGGTTGGATTGATGAATGGTTGGATGATTGGTTTGTTGGATAAATGGTTGGATGAATGGTTGGATGGATGATTGGTTGATTGGTTGGTTGGATGAATGGTTGGATAAATGGTTGGATGATTGGTTGGTTGGATAAATGATTGGATGAATTGTTGGATGATTGATTGGTTGGATGAATGGTTGGATAAATGGTTGGATGATTGGTTGGTTGGATAAATGTTTGGATAAATGGTAAGATAAATGGTTGGATAATTGGTTGGTTGGATAAATGGTTGGATGATTGGTTGGTTGGATGAATGGTTGCATAAATGGTTGGATGATTGGTTGGTTGGATGATTGGTTGGTTGGGTGAATGGTTGAATAAATGGTTGGATGGATGATTGTTTGGTTGGATAAATGGTTGGATGGATGATTGGATGATTGGTTGGTTGGATGAATGGTTGGATGGATGGTTGGATGATTGGTTGGTTGGATGAATGGTTGGATAAATGGTTGGATGATTGGTTGGTTGGATAAATGGTTGGATGGATATTTGGTTGGATGGTTGGTTGGATGGATGGTTGGTTAGATGGTTGGTTGGATGGTTGGATGTTTGGTTGGATGGTTGGTTGGCTGGTTGGTTGGTTGATTAGATGGTTGGTTGATTGGTTGGATGTTTGGTTGATTGGTTGATAGATGGTTTGTTTATTGGTTGGATGTTTGTTTGGTTGATTAGATGGTTGCTTGATTGGTTGGATGGTTGATTAGATGGTTGGTTGATTGGTTGGATGTTTTGTTGATTAGATGGTTGGTTGGCTGGATGATTGGTTGGTTGATGGATTAGATGGTTGGATGGATGGTTGGTTGGATGATTGTTTGGTTGGATGGATGGTTGGATGTTTGGATGGATGGTTGGTTGATTAGATGGTTGGTTGGTTGGATGGTTGGATGGATGGTTGGTTGGATGGTTGGATGGATAGTTGGTTGGATATTTAGATGTATGGTTGGTGGATGCTTGATTGGATGGTTGGTTGGATGGGTGTTTGGATGGTTGGTTGGATGTTTTGATGGATGGTTGGTTGGATGTTTTGATGGAAGGTTGGTTGGATGGTTGGATGGTTGGATGGATATTTAGATGTATGGTTCTTGGATGGTGATTGGATGGTTGGTTGGTTGGATGGTTGGTTGGATGTTTTGATGGAAGGTTGGTTGGATGGTTGGATGTTTAGATTGATGGTTGGTTGGATGGATGTTTGGTTGGATGGTTTGTTGGATGGTTGGTTGATTTATTAGATAGTTGGTTGGATGGTTGGTTGGATGCTTAGATGGATGGTTGGTTGGATGGTTGGTTGGATGGTTGAATGGATGGTTGGTTGGATGGTTGGTTAGTTGGATGGTTGATTGGTTGGATGTTTGGATGGATGGTTGGTTGGATGGTTGGTTGGATGGTTGGTTGGTAGGATGGTTGGTCGGTTGGATGGTTAGTCGGTTGGATGGTTGGTTAGATGAATGGTTGGTTGATTGGTTGATTGATTAATTGGTTGGATGGTTGGTTGGATGGTTGGTTGAATGGATGGTTGGTTGGATAGATGATTGGTTGGATGGATGGTTGGATGGTTCATTAGATGGTTGTGTCTATGAATGGTTAGTTGGATGGTTGGTTGGTTGGATGGTTGTGTGAATGGATGGTTGGTTGGTTAGATGGTTGGATGTTTGTGTGAATGGATGGTTGGTTGGTTGGATGGTTGTGTGAATGGTTGGTTGGTTGGTTGGATAGTTGTGTGAATGGATGGTTGGTTGGTTGGATGGTTGTGTGAATGGATGGTTGGTTGGATGGTTGGATGGATGGTTGAATGGTTGGTTGGATGGTTGTGTGGTTGGATGGTTGTGTGAATAGTTGGTTGGATGGTTTGTTGGATGGATGGTTGGTTGGATTGTTGGTTGGATGGTTGTGTGAATGGATGGTTGTTTGGATGGTAGGTTGGTTGGATGGATGGTTGGTAGGTTGGTTGGATGGATGGATAGATGGATGAATAGATATGGTAGGGTATGGGTGGATAGGTAGGTAGGTAGAAATTAAACCTTGGTAGGTTTGCTGGTAAGAAATGGAAAAAAACAACAACAGATATTTAGACTTACCCTTCGCCCATCCTCTCCTGCAACACCACGAGGACCCTAACGAGATTTAACAAAACATGTCAAGTCATAAAATGATGAGAACAATTGTTTCAGAATCATACATCCAAATAACAATACAGTCATTCCTCACCTTACAGCGGGGTTTTGTTTAAAAAAAAAATATCATAAATTGGAAATATCGTAAGTCAAAAGTAGAAAATAATATTCTAAACTATATGCAATTATGTGATGAGAAGAGATAGTAACCGAATAGCAAAGCAAGCCCTCATATGGGAAACAACAGGTAAGAGAAAAAGAGGAAGACACAGAGAGACACTGAGAAGAACATTGATGGGAGAGGCAAGAGCAACAGGATTCAGCTCCCTCAATGAGATAGAGCTGCTTGCACAGAACAGAGACAAATGGCGAGATTTGATAAAATATCTTTAAAAGAAAACTGCTAGAACAAAAATTCAGATAGTAGAAGGTGTATCTTGGTCTAGGCCCTATGGGCTGGCTGCGGCTCGAAGGTCAATAGATAGATATGCAATTTTGGATCAGATTTCAAGAATACCTTGCAATTTTGGATCAGATTTCTGGAATACCTTGCAATTTTGGATCAGATTTCAAGAATACCTTGCAATTTTGGATCAGATTTCAAGAATACCTTGCAATTTTGGATCAGATTTCAAGAATACCTTGCAATTTTGGATCAGATTTCAAGAATACCTTGCAATTTTGGATCAGATTTCAAGAATACCTTGCCATTTTGGATCAGATTTCTGGAATACCTTGCAATTTATAAACCATTTCTGTTTAACTTCTTTTTCTCCTTCACAATCAACTTTGCTGCAGCTTCACAATCAAATTTACTGCAGCTTCACAATCAACTTTACTGCAGCTTCACAATCAACTTTACTGCAGCTTCACAATCAACTTTATTGCAGCTTCACATCAACTTTGCTGCAGCTTCACAATCAACTTTACTGCAGCTTCACAATCAACTTTACTGCAGCTTCACAATCAACTTTGCTGCAGCTTCACAATCAACTTTACTGCAGCTTCACAATCAACTTTACTGCAGCTTTACAATCAACTTTATTGCAGCTTTACAATCAACTTTACTGCAGCTCTCACAATCAACTTTATTGCAGCTTTACAATCAAATTTACTGCAGCTTCACAATTTTATTCATTTATTTGCATTTCTTTGTCTTGACCCATTTCTTAAACTGCTCCCTCTCTCCTTTTTTAAATGATAAAATACAGCAGTTTGTTTTCATCACAGAAGACTGGCAGATTTTAGTTCTAATCTTCCAAATTTGCCAAAATTTGAACAAAGTAAAAATAATCAAAATGTGATTGTGCTAACTCATAGGTAGTCATTAGTAAAAAATGACTTTTTTATAGTTTTGGCTTACCTTCACATTTATTTGGCCACCATTAGCTTAGTGGCAAGTTGTTAATTATTTTATCTACATTCAAAGTTGAAATGTATTGCTTGTTTTATCTGACTTTCACTTCATACACACAACTTTTACGAGTATTACCAAGTATTACAGTGGATGTTAGCTTTTCTGCTATTAAATAGTTGCTGAATTGGGAGAGGGGGCTACTTCTGATGATCAGATTGCCTCCTGCTGCAAAGCTCTAAATAAAGAGTTTCACTGAAATTAAAATTCAAGCATTTCTCTTCTCTTAAATCAGCAGCTCCCACGAAAGCAATGTTCATTCTATTATTTATTATTTTATGACTACATTATTATTTCAATTCTTCTTCTTGATTTTGGGACTTTTGCTACTTCTTGGTGAGGGACAATTGGTTCCACCTCAGACTTAATATTTTAGGTAATATAAACTGCAGCTGTCATCCAAAATAATAGTAGATACTATTCTTTTAATGTGCAAACAAGAAGAATACACTGTGTACAATAGAATGAATTCAAGACTAATATAGAGATAAGAGAAGTGGCCATGCAACCAATGATCTCATCTACAATAGAATGAATTCAAGACTAATATAGAGATAAGAGAAGTGGCCATGCAACCAATGATCTCATCTACAATAGAATGAATTCAAGACTAATATAGAGATAAGAGAAGTGGCCATGCAACCAATGATCTCATCTACAATAGAATGAATTCAAGACTAATATAGAGATAAGAGAAGTGGCCATGCAACCAATGATCTCATCTACAATAGAATGAATTCAAGACTAATATAGAGATAAGAGAAGTGGCCATGCAACCAATGATCTCATCTACAATAGAATGAATTCAAGACTAATATAGAGATAAGAGAAGTGGCCATGCAACCAATGATCTCATCTACAATAGAATGAATTCAAGACTAATATAGAGATAAGAGAAGTGGCCATGCAACCAATGATCTCATCTACAATAGAATGAATTCAAGACTAATATAGAGATAAGAGAAGTGGCCATGCAACCAATGATCTCATCTACAATAGAATGAATTCAAGACTAATATAGAGATAAGAGAAGTGGCCATGCAACCAATGATCTCATCTACAATAGAATTAATTCAGGTCTAATGTAGAGATAAGGGAAATGGCCATGCAACCAACAATCTCTTCTACAATAGAATTAATTCAGGTCTAATATAGAGATAAGGGAAATGGCCATGCAACCAACAATCTCTTCTACAATAGAATTAATTCAGGTCTAATATAGAGATAAGGGAAATGGCCATGCAACCAACAATCTCTTCTACAATAGAATTAATTCAGGTCTAATATAGAGATAAGGGAAATGGCCATGCAACCAACAATCTCTTCTACAATAGAATTAATTCAGGTCTAATATAGAGATAAGGGAAATGGCCATGCAACCAACAATCTCTTCTACAATAGAATTAATTCAGGTCTAATATAGAGATAAGAGAAATGGCCATGCAACCAATGATCTCATCTACAATAGAATTAATTCAGGTCTAATGTAGAGATAAGGAAATGGCCATGCTACCAATGATCTCATCTACAATAGAATTAATTCAGGTCTAATGTAGAGATAAGAGAAGTGGCCATGCAACCAATGATCTCATCTACAATAGAATTAATTCAGGTCTAATGTAGAGATAAGGGAAATGGCCATGCTACCAACAATCTCATCTACAATAGAATTAATTCAGGTCTAATATAGAGATAAGGGAAATGGCCATGCAACCAACAATCTCTTCTACAATAGAATTAATTCAGGTCTAATATAGAGATAAGGGAAATGGCCATGCAACCAACAATCTCTTCTACAATAGAATTAATTCAGGTCTAATATAGAGATAAGAGAAATGGCCATGCAACCAATGATCTCATCTACAATAGAATTAATTCAGGTCTAATGTAGAGATAAGGGAAATGGCCATGCTACCAATGATCTCATCTACAATAGAATTAATTCAGGTCTAATGTAGAGATAAGAGAAGTGGCCATGCAACCAATGATCTCATCTACAATAGAATTAATTCAGGTCTAATGTAGAGATAAGGGAAATGGCCATGCAACCAATGATCTCATCTACAATAGAATGAATTCAAGACTAATATAGAGATAAGAGAAGTGGCCATGCAACCAATGATCTCATCTACAATAGAATGAATTCAAGACTAATATAGAGATAAGAGAAGTGGCCATGCAACCAATGATCTCATCTACAATAGAATGAATTCAAGACTAATATAGAGATAAGAGAAGTGGCCATGCAACCAATGATCTCATCTACAATAGAATTAATTCAGGTCTAATATAGAGATAAGGGAAATGGCCATGCTACCAACAATCTCTTCTACAATAGAATTAATTCAGGTCTAATGTAGAGATAAGGGAAATGGCCATGCTACCAACAATCTCTTCTACAATAGAATTAATTCAGGTCTAATGTAGAGATAAGGGAAATGGCCATGCTACCAACAATCTCTTCTACAATAGAATTAATTCAGGTCTAATATAGAGATAAGAGAAATGGCCATGCTACCAATGATCTCATCTACAATAGAATTAATTCAGGTCTAATGTAGAGATAAGGGAAATGGCCATGCAACCAATGATCTCATCTACAATAGAATGAATTCAGGTCTAATGTAGAGATAAGGGAAATGGCCATGCTACCAACAATCTCTTCTACAATAGAATTAATTCAGGTCTAATGTAGAGATAAGGGAAATGGCCATGCTACCAACAATCTCTTCTACAATAGAATTAATTCAGGTCTAATGTAGAGATAAGGGAAATGGCCATGCTACCAACAATCTCTTCTACAATAGAATTAATTCAGGTCTAATGTAGAGATAAGGGAAATGGCCATGCTACCAACAATCTCTTCTACAATAGAATTAATTCAGGTCTAATGTAGAGATAAGGGAAATGGCCATGCTACCAACAATCTCTTCTACAATAGAATTAATTCAGGTCTAATGTAGAGATAAGGGAAATGGCCATGCTACCAATGATCTCATCTACAATAGAATTAATTCAGGTCTAATGTAGAGATAAGGGAAATGGCCATGCTACCAATGATCTCATCTACAATAGAATTAATTCAGGTCTAATGTAGAGATAAGAGAAGTGGCCATGCAACCAATGATCTCATCTACAATAGAATTAATTCAGGTCTAATGTAGAGATAAGGGAAATGGCCATGCTACCAACAATCTCATCTACAATAGAATTAATTCAGGTCTAATATAGAGATAAGGGAAATGGCCATGCAACCAACAATCTCTTCTACAATAGAATTAATTCAGGTCTAATATAGAGATAAGGGAAATGGCCATGCAACCAACAATCTCTTCTACAATAGAATTAATTCAGGTCTAATATAGAGATAAGAGAAATGGCCATGCAACCAATGATCTCATCTACAATAGAATTAATTCAGGTCTAATGTAGAGATAAGGGAAATGGCCATGCTACCAATGATCTCATCTACAATAGAATTAATTCAGGTCTAATGTAGAGATAAGAGAAGTGGCCATGCAACCAATGATCTCATCTACAATAGAATTAATTCAGGTCTAATGTAGAGATAAGGGAAATGGCCATGCAACCAATGATCTCATCTACAATAGAATGAATTCAAGACTAATATAGAGATAAGAGAAGTGGCCATGCAACCAATGATCTCATCTACAATAGAATGAATTCAAGACTAATATAGAGATAAGAGAAGTGGCCATGCAACCAATGATCTCATCTACAATAGAATGAATTCAAGACTAATATAGAGATAAGAGAAGTGGCCATGCAACAATGATCTCATCTACAATAGAATTAATTCAGGTCTAATATAGAGATAAGGGAAATGGCCATGCTACCAACAATCTCTTCTACAATAGAATTAATTCAGGTCTAATGTAGAGATAAGGGAAATGGCCATGCTACCAACAATCTCTTCTACAATAGAATTAATTCAGGTCTAATGTAGAGATAAGGGAAATGGCCATGCTACCAACAATCTCTTCTACAATAGAATTAATTCAGGTCTAATATAGAGATAAGAGAAATGGCCATGCTACCAATGATCTCATCTACAATAGAATTAATTCAGGTCTAATGTAGAGATAAGGGAAATGGCCATGCAACCAATGATCTCATCTACAATAGAATGAATTCAGGTCTAATGTAGAGATAAGGGAAATGGCCATGCTACCAACAATCTCTTCTACAATAGAATTAATTCAGGTCTAATATAGAGATAAGAGAAATGGCCATGCTACCAACAATCTCTTCTACAATAGAATTAATTCAGGTCTAATGTAGAGATAAGGGAAATGGCCATGCTACCAACAATCTCTTCTACAATAGAATTAATTCAGGTCTAATATAGAGATAAGAGAAATGGCCATGCTACCAATGATCTCATCTACAATAGAATTAATTCAGGTCTAATGTAGAGATAAGGGAAATGGCCATGCAACCAATGATCTCATCTACAATAGAATTAATTCAGGTCTAATGTAGAGATAAGGGAAATGGCCATGCTACCAACAATCTCTTCTACAATAGAATTAATTCAGGTCTAATGTAGAGATAAGAGAAATGGCCATGCTACCAACAATCTCTTCTACAATAGAATTAATTCAGGTCTAATGTAGAGATAAGGGAAATGGCCATGCAACCAATGATCTCATCTACAATAGAATGAATTCAAGACTAATATAGAGATAAGAGAAGTGGCCATGCTACCAATGATCTCATCTACAATAGAATTAATTCAGGTCTAATGTAGAGATAAGGGAAATGGCCATGCAACCAATGATCTCTTCTACAATAGAATTAATTCAGGTCTAATGTAGAGATAAGGGAAATGGCCATGCTACCAACAATCTCTTCTACAATAGAATTAATTCAGGTCTAATGTAGAGATAAGGGAAATGGCCATGCTACCAACAATCTCTTCTACAATAGAATTAATTCAGGTCTAATGTAGAGATAAGGGAAATGGCCATGATACCAACAATCTCTTCTACAATAGAATGAATTCAAGACTAATATAGAGATAAGGGAAATGGCCATGCTACCAACAATCTCTTCTACAATAGAATTAATTCAGGTCTAATGTAGAGATAAGGGAAATGGCCATGCTACCAACAATCTCTTCTACAATAGAATTAATTCAGGTCTAATGTAGAGATAAGGGAAATGGCCATGCAACCAATGATCTCTTCTACAATAGAATTAATTCAGGTCTAATGTAGAGATAAGGGAAATGGCCATGCTACCAACAATCTCTTCTACAATAGAATTAATTCAGGTCTAATGTAGAGATAAGGGAAATGGCCATGCTACCAACAATCTCTTCTACAATAGAATTAATTCAGGTCTAATGTAGAGATAAGGGAAATGGCCATGCTACCAATGATCTCTTCTACAATAGAATTAATTCAGGTCTAATGTAGAGATAAGAGAAGTGGCCATGCTACCAACAATCTCTTCTACAATAGAATGAATTCAAGACTAATATAGAGATAAGGGAAATGGCCATGCTACCAACAATCTCTTCTACAATAGAATTAATTCAAGACTAATATAGAGATAAGAGAAGTGGCCATGCTACCAACAATCTCTTCTACAATAGAATGAATTCAAGACTAATATAGAGATAAGGGAAATGGCCATGCTACCAACAATCTCTTCTACAATAGAATTAATTCAAGACTAATGTAGAGATAAGGGAAATGGCCATGCTACCAATGATCTCTTCTACAATAGAATTAATTCAGGTCTAATATAGAGATAAGGGAAATGGCCATGCTACCAACAATCTCATCTACAATAGAATTAATTCAGGTCTAATGTAGAGATAAGGGAAATGGCCATGCTACCAATGATCTCTTCTACAATAGAATTAATTCAGGTCTAATGTAGAGATAAGAGAAGTGGCCATGCTACCAACAATCTCTTCTACAATAGAATGAATTCAAGACTAATATAGAGATAAGGGAAATGGCCATGCTACCAACAATCTCTTCTACAATAGAATTAATTCAGGTCTAATATAGAGATAAGGGAAATGGCCATGCTACCAACAATCTCTTCTACAATAGAATTAATTCAGGTCTAATGTAGAGATAAGGGAAATGGCCATGCTACCAACAATCTCTTCTACAATAGAATTAATTCAGGTCTAATGTAGAGATAAGGGAAATGGCCATGCTACCAACAATCTCTTCTACAATAGAATTAATTCAGGTCTAATGTAGAGATAAGGGAAATGGCCATGCTACCAACAATCTCTTCTACAATAGAATTAATTCAGGTCTAATGTAGAGATAAGGGAAATGGCCATGCTACCAACAATCTCTTCTACAATAGAATTAATTCAGGTCTAATGTAGAGATAAGGGAAATGGCCATGCTACCAACAATCTCTTCTACAATAGAATTAATTCAGGTCTAATGTAGAGATAAGGGAAATGGCCATGCTACCAACAATCTCTTCTACAATAGAATTAATTCAGGTCTAATATAGAGATAAGGGAAATGGCCATGCTACCAACAATCTCTTCTACAATAGAATTAATTCAGGTCTAATGTAGAGATAAGGGAAATGGCCATGCTACCAACAATCTCTTCTACAATAGAATTAATTCAGGTCTAATGTAGAGATAAGGGAAATGGCCATGCTACCAACAATCTCTTCTACAATAGAATTAATTCAGGTCTAATGTAGAGATAAGGGAAATGGCCATGCTACCAACAATCTCTTCTACAATAGAATTAATTCAGGTCTAATGTAGAGATAAGGGAAATGGCCATGCTACCAACAATCTCATCTACAATAGAATTAATTCAGGTCTAATGTAGAGATAAGGGAAATGGCCATGCAACCAACAATCTCATCTACAATAGAATTAATTCAGGTCTAATGTAGAGATAAGGGAAATGGCCATGCTACCAACAATCTCATCTACAATAGAATGAATTCAAGACTAATATAGAGATAAGAGAAGTGGCCATGCTACCAACAATCTCATCTACAATAGAATTAATTCAGGACTAATATAGAGATAAGAGAAGTGGCCATGCTACCAACAATCTCATCTACAATAGAATTAATTCAGGACTAATATAGAGATAAGGGAAATGGCCATGCTACCAACAATCTCATCTACAATAGAATTAATTCAGGACTAATATAGAGATAAGAGAAGTGGCCATGCTACCAACAATCTCATCTACAATAGAATTAATTCAGGACTAATATAGAGATAAGAGAAGTGGCCATGCTACCAACAATCTCATCTACAATAGAATTAATTCAGGACTAATATAGAGATAAGGGAAATGGCCATGCTACCAACAATCTCATCTACAATAGAATTAATTCAGGACTAATATAGAGATAAGAGAAGTGGCCATGCTACCAACAATCTCATCTACAATAGAATGAATTCAAGACTAATATAGAGATAAGAGAAATGGCCATGCTACCAACAATCTCTTCTACAATAGAATGAATTCAAGACTAATATAGAGATAAGAGAAGTGGCCATGCAACCAATGATCTCATCTACAATAGAATGAATTCAAGACTAATATAGAGATAAGAGAAATGGCCATGCTACCAACAATCTCTTCTACAATAGAATTAATTCAGGTCTAATGTAGAGATAAGAGAAGTGGCCATGCTACCAACAATCTCTTCTACAATAGAATGAATTCAAGACTAATATAGAGATAAGAGAAATGGCCATGCTACCAACAATCTCTTCTACAATAGAATGAATTCAAGACTAATATAGAGATAAGAGAAGTGGCCATGCAACCAATGATCTCATCTACAATAGAATGAATTCAAGACTAATATAGAGATAAGAGAAGTGGCCATGCAACCAATGATCTCATCTACAATAGAATTAATTCAAGACTAATATAGAGATAAGAGAAATGGCCATGCTACCAACAATCTCTTCTACAATAGAATTAATTCAGGTCTAATGTAGAGATAAGAGAAGTGGCCATGCTACCAACAATCTCTTCTACAATAGAATGAATTCAAGACTAATATAGAGATAAGAGAAATGGCCATGCTACCAACAATCTCTTCTACAATAGAATGAATTCAAGACTAATATAGAGATAAGAGAAGTGGCCATGCAACCAATGATCTCATCTACAATAGAATGAATTCAAGACTAATATAGAGATAAGAGAAGTGGCCATGCAACCAATGATCTCATCTACAATAGAATTAATTCAAGACTAATATAGAGATAAGGGAAATGGCCATGCTACCAACAATCTCTTCTACAATAGAATTAATTCAGGTCTAATGTAGAGATAAGGGAAATGGCCATGCAACCAATGATCTCATCTACAATAGAATGAATTCAAGACTAATATAGAGATAAGAGAAGTGGCCATGCTACCAACAATCTCATCTACAATAGAATGAATTCAAGACTAATATAGAGATAAGGGAAGTGGCCATGCTACCAACAATCTCTTCTACAATAGAATGAATTCAAGACTAATATAGAGATAAGGGAAGTGGCCATGCTACCAACAATCTCATCTACAATAGAATGAATTCAAGACTAATATAGAGATAAGGGAAGTGGCCATGCTACCAACAATCTCATCTACAATAGAATGAATTCAAGACTAATATAGAGATAAGAGAAGTGGCCATGCTACCAACAATCTCTTCTACAATAGAATTAATTCAAGACTAATATAGAGATAAGGGAAGTGGCCATGCTACCAACAATCTCATCTACAATAGAATGAATTCAAGACTAATATAGAGATAAGGGAAGTGGCCATGCTACCAACAATCTCTTCTACAATAGAATTAATTCAAGACTAATATAGAGATAAGGGAAATGGCCATGCTACCAACAATCTCTTCTACAATAGAATTAATTCAGGTCTAATATAGAGATAAGGGAAATGGCCATGCAACCAACAATCTCTTCTACAATAGAATTAATTCAGGTCTAATATAGAGATAAGGGAAATGGCCATGCTACCAACAATCTCTTCTACAATAGAATTAATTCAGGTCTAATGTAGAGATAAGGGAAATGGCCATGCTACCAACAATCTCTTCTACAATAGAATTAATTCAGGTCTAATGTAGAGATAAGGGAAATGGCCATGCTACCAACAATCTCTTCTACAATAGAATTAATTCAGGTCTAATGTAGAGATAAGGGAAATGGCCATGCTACCAACAATCTCTTCTACAATAGAATTAATTCAGGTCTAATGTAGAGATAAGGGAAATGGCCATGCTACCAACAATCTCTTCTACAATAGAATTAATTCAGGTCTAATGTAGAGATAAGGGAAATGGCCATGCTACCAACAATCTCTTCTACAATAGAATTAATTCAGGTCTAATATAGAGATAAGGGAAATGGCCATGCTACCAACAATCTCTTCTACAATAGAATTAATTCAGGTCTAATGTAGAGATAAGGGAAGTGGCCATGCAACCAACAATCTCTTCTACAATAGAATTAATTCAGGTCTAATATAGAGATAAGGGAAATGGCCATGCTACCAACAATCTCTTCTACAATAGAATTAATTCAGGTCTAATATAGAGATAAGGGAATGGCCATGCTACCAACAATCTCTTCTACAATTCAGAAGAGAAGATGGACATATGTTGAGAATGTGTTGAGAAGAAACAACAAAAGAAAATACCATAATACAGAAGAAGAGGTAGACTGAGGGAGACACTGAAGAGAACATTTATAAGAGAGGTAAAGCTGCCAGGCATAGACTCATTTGAAAAGATCAAACATCTTGCCAAGAATAGAGATGGATGGCAAATAACAGTATGAGTCCTTTGCAATGTTTAGCAGTGCTAAAAGAATCAATATCAAGACATGGTTCTCCTGAGGTTTTATGTAAATGTCATCTGTGGCATGAGCTAACAATGATTTCATATAAACAATTAATGACACATTAAAGTTGACCACTAAAAGGAAGATAAATAATAATGTGTCTTCTTCCATCCTTTTTACTTTATTTTCCATTGAAATATTCTCCATTTTCATCACATTCCTCAACCTGGGATGATAACAACCACCTCCTTTCACATCAATCTACATTGGTGGTCAAATGGTTTACAGTCAAGTAGGTCTGTGTGGTAACAGATTTGTATATATTGGGAGTGAAATAAAAACCCAACTTTCACACAATATGTTGTTGGGTATACAGCCTTTATTCCTAGCCCCATAGTTAATTCATTCTAAGGTGTGTCCTCAGAAATGTGAAAAATGCCAATACAGATAGCTCTTTTTTGTTAACACTGTTCTAAATGCTTTTATTCTGCCATTTTCTTAAGGTACCAATCTTTCTTGTTTTCCTTAGGTTCTCTTTCCCTCTGTCTTTCATGCTTCTGTACAATTTTCTTGTTACTACTTCCACTTCTTTTTTGTCTTACTTGATCTACCTTCATTATTTGCTTTCATTTTTTTTTTTTTTTTTTTTTTTTCATTCGCCAGCTTTTACCTCTGACGAAGTCCCTAGAGACGAGGAACTGAATCTTTGCGTGTTAATCCATTTTTCCCTGGCAGCTGTGTACACATGTGTCCCTCGCGCACAGGCAGATAACTCTGACTTCAGAGGTACTCACATTTTTCCTGTCGATGAGCAATTGATGTTTCAAGCCGGGCCTCACTGCTGAGACCAGGGGTGGTTGCCGCAGAGAGAAATCATAAATAAAAATCCCAACCAGTATAGCCAGGATTTGAACCCACAACCTCTCTCCTCGAGACCAACCAGTCCCCATTCCTTTCATTTAAAAGTGTTTTCTTTGTTTTTTATCAGTTTTATGCTGTTAAAACCATCTATCCCTGAATTCTTTACTTCCTGCTAGTATCATAATGTTACTTCTCTCTCTGTCATTATTCCTAACTCCTTTATTCTCTGCCTTCATAATGACATTGTATTGACTGAATGAACCTCACTGATGGTTCAACTTTAACAACCATTTGTTATCTGTCAAATTCACATTTTGGAAAATGAAAAGCCGTGCAGCAAGTCTATGTCAACAAAACTGAGAGAGTTCACTTGTGTTATAAGAAGCCAATCCTGACCGTTAGAAGCACATCATGGACAATAGACAACAAATTGTCAAAATGATCAGAAGCCACAGTGATTGGATTTCTCAGAAGAATGTTGAAATTTCCCGGTGCAGCTAAAATGACCAACAAGGATATTCTCAAAGAGGCCAACATAAAAATGGAGCTCCTAAAAATATCAGAAAGAAACAATCAACATTTTTCGAGCACATCATAAGAAGAGGAAAGTTGGAATACATGGTTACAACTGGCAAAATACAGGGATAGAGAGATCATGGGTGAAAAAGAGAGAAGATACTAGATAGCTTGGTGTCATGTCAACCAAGAGTCAACAACAGAATTAATATGATGCCCCGATGATAGAAAATTGTGAAAGGACATGATCATCTACACCAACCGGTCTGGCACATGATGATGATAAAACTCTACAATTGTCCATTTTTTAAAATGACCATTTCTTCTTCTTATTTATCAAATTCACAGGGACTCATTACTAAAGACACTTAATTATTCAATCATACTCACAGGGACTCATTATTAAAGACACTTAATTATTCAATCATACTCACATGGGCTCATTACTAAAGACACATTTATTGAATCAAACTCACGGGGCTCATTACTAAAGACACTTATTCGTTCAATCAAACTCGCAGGGGGCGAATTACTAAAGACCCTTATTTATTCAATCAAACTCACAGGGGTTAATTACTAAAGACACTTATTTATTCAATCAAACTCACAGGGGCTCATTACTAAAGACACTTATTCGTTCAATCAAACTCATGGGGGCGCATTACTAAAGACCCTTATTTATTCAATCAAACTCACAGGGGTTAATTATTAAAGACACTTATTTATTCAATCAAACTCACAGGGGCTCATTTCTAAAGACCCTTATTTATTGAATCAAGCTCACAGGGGCTCATTACTAAAGACCCTTATTTATTAAATCAAACTCACAGGGACTCATACTAATGACTCTTATTTATTGAATCAAACTCACAGGGGCTCATTATTAAAGACCCTTATTTATTCAATCAAACTCACAGGGGCTCATTACTAAAGACACTGATTTATTCAATCAAACTCACAGGGGCTCATTACTAATGACCCTTATTTATTGAATCAAACTCACAGGGGCTCATTATTAAAGACCCTTATTTATTCAATCAAACTCACAGTTGGTCCTATAGGTCCCAATGCTCCTTCTACACCATCAATACCAACTGGACCACGTGGACCTTCAGGGCCCTGTAAGACAAATGTGTTGCAACATATTACATTTTATATTACTTTCTAGTCTGATCTTCTGCAAGCACTACATTCACAAATTTTAAAACTCTACTTGTTCTAGCAAAGGACTCTATATATGTTTTAATTTTAAACATGTTTGTATTTTTAAACTATGGCTATTTCAGTTTGCAATAAGTTTCATTAATACATATTTCAGTTTTCAATGTGTTAAACTATGTATATTTCAGTTTGCAATAAGTTTCATTAATACATATTTCAGTTTTCAATGTGTTAAACTATGGATATTTCAGTTTGCAATATGTTTCAATAATACATATTTCAGTTTTCAATGTGTTAAACTATGGATATTTCAGTTTGTAATATGTTTCAATAATACATATTTCAGTTTTCAATTAGTTAAACTATGGATATTTCAGTTTGCAATAAGTTTCATTAATACATATTTCAGTTTTCAATGTGTTAAACTATGGATATTTCAGTTTGCAATAAGTTTCATTAATACATATTTCAGTTTTCAATTAGTTAAACTATGGATATTTCAGTTTGCAATAAGTTTCATTAATACATATTTCAGTTTTCAGTGTGTTAAACTATGGATATTTCAGTTTGCAATAAGTCTCAATAATACACATTTCAGTTTTCAATGTGTTAAACTATGGATATTTCATTCTGCAATATGTTTTAACAATATGCTAAAATGACATGACATCAAATAATACTAAATATAACCAAAAATGTGTAATGACCTTCAAATTAGGTCAAAATATGAATTTTAATGAATATGAAAGCAAAATATGCATTTATATGACCAATAAGAACAGTATCACATGTTCAGAAAGACATGAAACATGTTGGAATTAACTTGGATTTAAAAAAACATGTCAGGAAAAAAAATATGGCATTTCATAAAAATCAGTGCTATTTATTAATATTTCATATGTAAATTAAAGACCTTGCAGCTGAACACATACAAGTGAAATCTTCCTAACAGTGAATATGTAAACACATTTTGGCTGTCTGGTGTACGTGATAAATAATACAAAACAATTTATGAGGAATGTGGATTTATCGAAGAATAGGTAGAATTGGGTGAAGAGAAAAGAAATGATGAAGTTTTAAAACAACTAAAAATGAAAAGAAAACTCATCATCATCATCGAGAGCCATCTCTGCAACAAAGGTTGGCTACCATGGATCGCCATTCTGCTCTGTTTCTTGCTTTGATGGTACAGGTTGTCATAGGTTGACTTGTCCATTTTTCATGTTACTCGTCCATGTTAGTCTTGGTCTGCCTCTGCCTCTTTTACCCTGTATTTTTCCTTCCAATATTACTTTTAGTAGGCTGTTGTGTCTTTTAACATGGTCCAAAAATTTCATTTGTTTCATCTTAATTGTATTTAGTA
Organism: Megaustenia siamemsis; assembly: GCA_032433765.1. NCBI lineage: Eukaryota > Metazoa > Mollusca > Gastropoda > Stylommatophora > Ariophantidae > Megaustenia > Megaustenia siamemsis. The sequence continues at coordinate 58,514,910 of JAVIAB010000046.1, forward strand.
ATTCTCTTTTTATTTTTAGTTGTTTTAAAACTTCATCATTTGTATTCTTTTCTTTCCATTCAGTTCTCAAAGAGAACTACTAACTACTAAGCACAATTAGAACAATACAAATGAAATTTTGGGGGCATGTTAAAAGACACAACAGCCTAATAAAAGATATTGGAAGGGAAAACACAAGGTAAAAGAGGCAGAGGCAGACCAAGACTAACATGGACGAGTTATTGAGTTATTTGCGGGACATCATCATTGCACTTCGAACATGTCCATAAACACGACGAGTAACATCAAAAGATGGACAAGTCAGCCTATGACAATCTGCACCATCAAAGCAAGAGACCGAGCAGAATGGCACTCCATGGTAGCCAACCTTCGATGCAGAGACGGCACTCGATGATGAGATGAATTAATGAGGCAGGAGATCATTAAACATATGGCCTGTGACAACACCCTAAATCAAAGCAGTAATTTCAAACTTATATTCACTGGCATAGTATCCTTCATTTTCCCCACCCTTCCTTTTCTTCCTTTCCCTCTCCCTTCCAATTTCCCCCCTCCTCTTAAACCTTCCCTCCTTTTTCCCGTCCCTTCTCTTGCTTTGGCCCTTTACACTCTGTGTTTCTCATTATTTGTAACATATAAATAAACAGTATGTTTCTCATTATTTGTAACATATAAATAAACAGTATGTTTCTCATTATTTGTAACATATAAATAAACAGTATGTTTCTCGTTATTTGTAACATATAAATAAACAGTATGTTTCTCATTATTTGTAACATATAAATAAACAGTATGTTTCTCATTATTTGTAACATATAAATAAACAGTATGTTTCTCATTATTCATAACATGAAAATAATGTTTTTATCCATTATTCATAACAAATAAAGTGTGCTTCCCATTACTTGCAACACATAAAGTGTGCTTCCCATTACTTGCAACACATAAAGTGTGCTTCCCATTACTTGCAACACATAAAGTGTGCTTCCCATTATTCACAACAAATAAATAATGCATGCTTTCCATTAATTCGCAACAAATAAATAAAGTGTGCTTCCCATTACTTGCAACAAATAAAGTGTGCCTCCCATTATTTGTAACAAATAAATAACGTGTGCTTCCCATTACTTGTAACAAATAAAGTGTGCTTCCCATTACTTGCAACACATAAAGTGTGCTTACCATTACTTGCAACACATAAAGTGTGCTTCCCATTATTCACAACAAATAAATAACGCATGCTTTCCATTATTCGCAACAAATAAATAACGTGTGCTTCCCATTACTTGTAACAAATGTAACAAATAAATATATAACTTTAAACAAACATGAAGTTTGAGAGCCCAAAGTGTGGCACTTTCAAAGTAGGCTACTAAGTTGATCATAGTTTTATCTGTATAGGGTGTGCTGTTCAGAAAATAATGAGTTAAACAGAGTCAACTAAAAAATTAATGAGTTAAACAGTCAAATCAGAAATTAATGAGTTAAACAGAGTCAACTAAAAAATTAATGAGTTAAACAGTCAAATCAGAAATTAATGAGTTAAACAGAGTCAACTAAATAATAAATGTGTTAAACAGTCAAATCAGAAATTAATGAGTTAAACAGAGTCAACTAAAAAATAAATGAGTTAAACAGTCAAATCAGAAATTAATGAGTTAAATAGAGTCAACTAAAAAATTAATGAGGAAAATAGAGTCAAATAAGAAATTATTGAGTTAAACAGAGTCAATATCCTTGCAAAGTTAACATTTTAATAATAATGGAGACTGTAACAGGCTTACCCTTGAGCCCGTTTTTCCAACAGGACCCCTTGAGCCAGGTTCGCCAATTGGACCCTATTAAAATAATAAACAAATAAATATTAATAGCACGACCAAAAATACAAATGGATGATTACAGACAAGGGCACTATGTGTGGAGCCAAATTTGGCAGTAATTTCTTAGTTTCAGCACATCAATTATTTCAGAGAAACGAGTGATCTCACCTTAGTTGGCATCGCAACAAAGTGGTTTTCAAACATTACAAATTAGGTTAGGATTTGGACATTACCTTCTTGTTGTTTCCCTTTTCTCTACAATAATGACAGATTAGAGAACCACCAAATAACATGCAATGTTACTCAAGGGGACATTACTCTCAAAACTTAAATAATTTATGTGCTTAAACTAGTACTTAATAATGACAGATTAGAGAACCACCAAATAACGTGCAATGTTACTCAAGGGGACATTACTCTCAGAACTTAAATAATTTATGTGCTTAAACTAGGACTTTATCAAATAGACTGTTAAACCAACACAGAATGGAGATAGTTGTTACATGATGGGGGATATGCTGAGGAAGTGGTATGATCACTAAGGAGTTGTCAGAAGTGTGGTGAGAGTAACCAACTGACTAACTAAGGTAACTAATAAAACAAAATGAAGTAAAAACCAAACCTGAATAGTAAAAATAAAATGTAGAATGTACAGTCACACCTAATTTGATGTTAGTGACCATAATTTTTACAGACCTTCGGCACATGATTTTTGGGGTAATGTGGTCAGTATTACGCCCATGCCACTTTACTTTCTCAGAAAAATCCAGTACCCATTTAAGGCTGGGCTGGGTGAACCTGGAAGCCGTTGATCAAGATCGAACCCTAATTTTTGTCCTTAAGAGTCCAGTTCACTAACTACTGAGCTATCGCGGCTCCCAAACCTGATTAGGTGGCTAAGGATAATAGAACACATCTGAGGTACATGTAACAACACGCAAATAAAAATATGGTACTGATCACTTTCTGCTGTAAAATTTGTAATCACAACATAAGAAAACATAAAATAAGCTAAATTTAGGTAATGGAATTATGAGCAAGTGGTTTGTTTATAAATTAAGCAACGTAAAGATTATATGTTTTGGGGAGGAAAGCCAGAAGTGACATCACAAATTACATTGCCAAGCAGAAAAATAATGTTCCCTGAGATTTAGAAATAGCATCATATTTAACACAGCAATCTGACTGACCAATGATATCATGTCTAACAAGCAGCACTCAGACTGACCAATCATATCATGTCTAACACACAGCAATCAGACTGACCAATCATATCATGTCTAACACACAGCAATCAGACTGACCAATCATATCATGTCTAACACACAGCAATCAGACTAACCAATGATATCATGTCTAACACACAGCAATCAGACTGACCAATGATATCATGTCTAACACACAGCAATCAGACTAACCAATGATATCATGTCTAACACACAGCAATCAGACTAACCAATCATATCATGTCTAACACACAACAATCAGACTGACCAATGATATCATGTCTAACACACAGCAATAAGACTAACCAATGATATCATGTCTAACACACAACAATCAGACTGACCAATCATATCATGTCTAACACACAGCAATCAGACTAACCAATGATATCATGTCTAACACACAGCAATAAGACTAACCAATGATATCATGTCTAACACACAGCAATAAGACTAACCAATGATATCATGTCTAACACACAGCAATAAGACTAACCAATGATATCATGTCTAACACACAGCAATAAGACTAACCAATGATATCATGTCTAACACACAGCAATAAGACTAACCAATGATATCATGTCTAACACACAGCAATAAGACTAACCAATGATATCATGTCTAACACACAGCAATAAGACTAACCAATGATATCATGTCTAACACACAGCAATAAGACTAACCAATGATATCATGTCTAACACACAACAATCAGACTGACCAATCATATCATGTCTAACACACAGCAATAAGACTAACCAATGATATCATGATTAACACACAGCAATAAGACTGACCAATGATATCATGTCTAACACACAGCAATAAGACTAACCAATCATATCATGTCTAACACACAGCAATAAGACTGACCAATGATATCATGTCTAACACACAGCAATAAGACTAACCAATGATATCATGTTTAACACACAGCAATAAGACTAACCAATGACATCATGTCTAACACACAGCAATAAGACTAACCAATGACATTATACCTAACACACAGCAATAAGACTAACCAATGACATCATGTCTAACACACAACAATAAGGCTAACCAATCATATGTCCTTATATATATTTGTGTGTTGTTCCAGCTAAACGCCTACTTGGCCGAAATGTTGACTTTTGTTGTTACTTACCTACATAAAGCTGTTACCAAACCACTTTTTTCTTCTTTTTTAAAATTGTCATTATCATCAGCCTTATGGCAGCTTGCATCTCTATGCATCCTGGTGCATCTTGATGCCTTTACTCCAATCATATCATGTCTAACACACAACAATCAGACTCACCAATCATATCATATCTACACAACAATCAGACTCACCAATCATATCATGTCTAACACACAGCAATCAGACTCACCAATCATATCATGTCTACACAACAATCAGACTCACCAATCATATCATGTCTAACACACAGCAATCAGACTCACCAATCATATCATATCTACACAACAATCAGACTCACCAATCATATCATGTTTAACACACAACAATTAGACAGACCAATCATTACCTCTGGACCTTGTAACCCTGTTAGCCCAGGATAGCCAATGCCACCCTTTTCCCCTGTTTGTCCGACATCTGCTGTTTCTCCCTGTGGACCTTGAGGTCCAATGGGTCCCTTTGTGTTAGAGAAGAATATGAATTTACATTAAAATGACACAGAAAAAAGCACTCGACAGAGTAAACAGAGAACAACTGTGGGAGATACTAACAACATACGGAGTAAGCCAACATCTAACAGAGAACAACTGTGGGAGATACCAACAACATATGGAGTAAGCCAACATCTAACAGAGAACAACTGTGGGAGATACTAACAACATACAGAGTAAGCCAACATCTAACAGAGAACAACTGTGGGAGATACCAACAATATACAGAGTAAGCCAACATCTAACAGAGAACAACTGTGGGAGATATTAACAACATACGGAGTAAGCCAACAACTAACAGAGAACAACTGTGGGAGATACTAACAACATACGGAGTAAGCCAACAACTAACAGAGAACAACTGTGGGAGATACCAACAATATACAGAGTAAGCCAACATCTAACAGAGAACAACTGTGGGAGATATTAACAACATACGGAGTAAGCCAACAACTAACAGAGAACAACTGTGGGAGATACCAACAATATACAGAGTAAGCCAACATCTAACAGAGAACAACTGTGGGAGATACCAACAATATACAGAGTAAGCCAACATCTAACAGAGAACAACTGTGGGAGATATTAACAACATACGGAGTAAGCCAACATCTAACAGAGAACAACTGTGGGAGATACCAACAATATACAGAGTAAGCCAACATCTAACAGAGAACAACTGTGGGAGATATTAACAACATACGGAGTAAGCCAACAACTAACAGAGAACAACTGTGGGAGATACTAACAACATACGGAGTAAGCCAACAACTAACAGAGAACAACTGTGGGAGATACTAACAACATACGGAGTAAGCCAACATCTAACAGAGAACAACTGTGGAAGATACCAACAACATACAGAGTAAGCCAACATCTAACAGAGAACAACTGTGGGAGATACTAACAAAATACGGAGTAAGCCAACATCTAACAGGGAACAACTGTGGGAGATATTAACAACATACGGAATAAGCCAACATCTAACAGAGAACAACTGTGGGAGATACTAGCAACATACGGAGTAAGCCAACATCTAACCAATCTTATTAAAAGTCTCTACGTCAACAGCAGCTGCAGGGTCAGACCAGCAGCAGGCTACACAGGCCACTTCGAAGTTAGATCAGGTGTAAGACAGGGGTGCGTACAATCCCCCTACTGTTTATTACATACATGGACCATATATGCAAGCTTGCCAACCCATCAGAGACAGAGGAGATCAACGAGTTTTTATTTGCAGACGATCAGGCACTAATACATGAAACAATAGAAGACCTACAAGAGCACTTAAACAAACTCAACATCTCAGGCACAAAATACAACACGAAAATCAACATCAACAAAACAGAAATCATGAATGTTGCCAAAAATAAACAGAACATCAACATAACTATAGAAGGCAGGCAACTAAAACAAGTAGAGGAATTCAAATACCTAGAAAGTCTAATGACAAACGATAATTCTCAAACGGCAGAAATAGAATCAAGATGCAACAAAGCTTGTAAAATCATTAGATTGCTATCACCACTATTATCCAACAAGGAAATAACTCTAGAGGCATAACGAGCACTATACAATACAATCTTCATCCCAACGTTATGCTACCAATGCCAGACCTGGACCCTAGATGCAAGAACAATAAGAAAAATAACCTCTACTGAGATGAAATGTGTCAGACAAATGATAGGATAAATTCTGAAAGATAAGATCAGAAATGAAGAACTGAGAAAAAAGCTAGGAATAGTCCCCGCCATAGAATATATAAGGAAACAACAGATAAAATTGTTTTGCCACGTGACAAAGCAGAAAGATCAAATCACAACACAACGAGCCTTGAATAAATGTTGTGGGAATACCAGACCCAAGAGTCAATCATGAAAAAGATGGATCGATGGAATATCAGACTCATTAGAAAACATAACAGCAGCTGAGGCAAACAGAAGAGCAAAAGACCGCAAATTATATCTCCCCTCGACGCTGAAAGGCAAAAGAGGAAGGGGAAAAAAAGAAAGAAAAAGAATATGTCAACCCAATAACAACCCACTCTAGTTAGTTTTTATTTTGACATAGAGAATCTACCAACCTAGTAACAACCCACTCTGGTTAGTTTTTATTTTGACATAGAGAATCTACCAACCTAGTAACAACCCACGCTAGTTAGTTTTTATTTTGATGTAAAGAATCTACCAACCTAGTGACAACCCACTCTGGTTAGTTTTTATTTTGACATAGAGAATCTACCAGCCTAGTGACAACCCACTTTATTTAGTTTTTATTTTAACATAGAGAATCTACTAACCTAGTGACAACCCATTCTAGTTAGTTTTTATTTTAACATAGAGAATCTACCAACCTAGTAACAACCCACATTTAGTTAGTTTTTATTTTGACATAGAGAATCTACCGACCTAGTGACAACCCACGCTAGTTAGTTTTTATTTTAACATAGAGAATCTACCGACCTAGTGACAACCCACTTTAGTTAGTTTTTATTTTAACATAGAGAATCTACCAACCCAATGACAACCCACTTTAGTTAGTTTTTATTTAACATAGAGAATCTACCAACCCAATGACAACCCACTTTAGTTAGTTTTTATTTTGACATGGAGAATCTACCAACCTAGTGACAACCCACTTTAGTTAGTTTTTTATTTTGACATAGAGAATCTACCAACCTAGTGACAACCCACTTTAGTTAGTTTTTATTTTAACATAGAGAATCTACCGACCTAGTGACAACCCACTTTAGTTAGTTTTTATTTTGACATAAAGAATCTACCGACCTAGTGACAACCCACTTTAGTTAGTTTTTATTTTGACATAGAGAATCTACCAACCTAGTGACAACCCACTTTAGTTAGTTTTTATTTTAACATAGAGAATCTACCAACCCAATGACAACCCACTTTAGTTAGTTTTTATTTTAACATAGTGAAGATGTCAAGCCAATGACAACCCACTTTCTATCTATCTATTGACCTTTCGAGCCGTAACCGGCCCATAGGGCGTAGACCAAGATACACCTTCTCCTATATGAATTTTTGTTCTAGCAGTTTTCTTTTAAAGATATTTTATCAAATCTCGCCATCTGTCTCTGTTCTGTGCAAGCAGTTCTATCTCATTGAGGGAGCTGATTCCTGCTGCTCTTGCCTCTCTCATCAATGTTCTTCTCAGTGTCTCCCTGGGTCTTCCTCTTTTTCTTTTACCTGTTGTTTCCCATATGAGGGCTTGCTTTGCTATTCGATTATTATCTCTTCTCATCACATGTCCAACGTATGACCATCGTCTTTTCTTTATTACTGAAGATATTAGTGGTTGATTGGCGATTTCTCTAATTTCCTCGTTTGTTTTGAATTCGTTCCATTCTATACCAAGTATTTTCCTTAGACATTTATTTTCGAATGCGTTCAACTTTGTTTCCATATCTCTTGTTGTTTTCCAGCTTTCACACGCATACGTAAGGGTTGATAGTACATTTGATTTGAATAGCCTAAGTTTTGTGTTTGTGCTAATGAGTTTTGATTTCCACAACTTTTCAAGGCTTCTGAAAGACATTGCTGCTTTAGCCAGTCTGATTCTAATTTCTTTGCTCGTATCCCCTTCTCGATCAATGTGACTTCCAAGATAGATGAAGTGATCGATCTCTTCTACTGGTTTGTTTTCCATGTATATTTTGTCACTTGTTGGAATTAAACTTTTCATGACTTTAGTCTTTTCATGATTGACCTCAAGCCCAATTTTGCTGGCTATTGATGACCCACTTTAGTTAGTTTTTTTTTTAAGACATGGTATGGCAAGCAGTAAATAAAGCCTTATACAAGCCTTGCATCTACACAAATGTAGAGAAAAATAGCTTCTATAAGTTACAACAGTATTGACCTGTCATCATAATTAATTTTTACAAAATGACTATCACTAGAATAACAGTACGCTGTAGAAAGTTTGCAATAAACTATCGTACAAACTTATATAAACACTAAACACAAGAACATTTATAATCAACAAACAACACAGAGAGAAAACTAAACAGCAAAAATGTATAATTAACATACACATGAAAACAGTAAACAGTAGAAAGTTTATGAACACAATCACGCACAAAAAACAATGGAAAAAGAAAACATTTTACAGTGAACACAACAATCAAGAGTCTTGTGGGGACTTACAGGAGATCCTGCTGGTCCGTTCGGCCCTTTAGGTCCCTCTGGTCCATTGTCTCCCTGTAGATCAAACAAGAACAAATGATGTCTTCACAAACTTTTGACAACATGTCAGAACTCAACAATTTGTTGTCAACCCTATATTTTAACAATTGTTTGATGTTCTTGCTCAAATCATTTCTCTCCTCTTTATGTTCTCCCTACCAAACAACACTTATTCACCAACTTTCTACCAACTCTCCAGCTATCAACATCCACAACCTCTCTACCAACGCCACAGCTATAAACACTCATTCATCACCTCTCTACCAACTCTCCAGCTATCAACATCCACAACCTTTTTACAAACTCCACAGATATAAACACTCATCCATAATCTCTCTACCAACTCCACAGCTATAAACACTCATCCATAACCTCTCTACCAACTCTCCAGCTATAAACACTCATCCATAACCTCTCTACCAACTCTCCAGCTATAAACACTCATCCATAACCTCTCTACCAACTCCACAGCTATAAACACTCATCCATAACCTCTCTACCAACTCTCCAGCTATAAACACTCATCCATCACCTCTCTACCAACTCTCCAGCTATCAACATCCATAATCTCTCTACCAACTCCACAGCTATAAACACTCATCCATAACCTCTATACCAACTCTCCAGCTATAAACACTCATCCATCACCTCTCTACCAACTCTCCAGCTATCAACATCCACAACCTCTCTACCAACTCCACAGCTATAAACACTCATCCATCACCTCTCTACCAACTCCACAGCTATAAACACTCATCCATCATCTCTCTACCAACTCCCCAGCTATAAACACTCATCCACAACTTCTGTACCAACTCCTTAGATATTGAACACTCAGCCACCAACTCTCCAGCTATCAAAACACAACCACCAACTCCACAGTTATCAACACTCAACCAACAACTACCTAGTTATCAACACTAAACCAAAGACTACTTAGTTATCAACACTCAACCACCAACTACCCAGTTATCAACACTTAACCACCAACTCTACAGTTATAAACACTCAACCACCAACTCCACAGTTATCAACACTTAACAATCAACTCCCCAGTTATCAACACTCAATCACCAACTCTACAGTTATCAACACTCAACCACCCACTCAACAGTTATCAACACTCAAACACCAACTCCACAGTTATCAACACTCAAACACCAACTCCACAGTAATCAACACTCAAACACCAACTCCACAGTTATCAACACTCAAACACCAACTCCACAGTTATCAACACTCAAACACCAACTCCACAGTTATCAATGCTCAAACACCAACTACACAGTTATCAACACTCAAACACCAACTCCACAGTTATCAACACTCAAACACCAACTCCACAGTTATCAACAATCAAACACCCACTCAACAGTTATCAACACTCAAACACCAACTCCACAGTTATCAATGCTCAAACACCAACTCCACAGTTATCAACACTCAAACACCAACTCCACAGTTATCAACACTCAACTACCAACTCCACAGTTATCAACACTCAAACACCAACTCCACTGTTATCAACACTCAAACACCAACTCCACAGTTATCAACACTCAACCACCAACTACCCAGTTATCAACACTCAAACACCAACTCCACTGTTATCAACACTCAAACACCAACTCCACAGTTATCAACACTCAAACACCAACTCCACAGTTATCAACACTCAAACACCAACTCCACAGTTATCAACACTCAAACACCAACTCCACTGTTATCAACACTCAAACATCAACTCCACAGTTATCAACACTCAAACACCAACTCCACAGTTATCAACACTCAAACACCAACTCCACAGTTATCAACACTCAACCACCAACTCCACAGTTATCAACATAAAGATTAATCAGCCCCTTACCTGAGGTCCCCTCTCGCCTGCTGGTCCTGTATTGCCAGGTGGCCCTGCAGGTCCTGGGTGGCCAGGTATCCCTGGTTTGCCCGGTGTGCCCGATTCTCCATCAGGACCTTTTGGCCCAGATCGACCTTGAATTCCTATTGGTCCAGTGTTTCCTGGAGCTCCCTTAGATAAAATATAACAGATACAAGTTTCATCAAATATGGAAAATGAGAAAAAAGTATCTACAAGAATTGGCATGTCAGCCCAGGTATTCAACAGACTCAGAAACATTTAGCAATCAACTAATCTCCATCTCAGCACCAGACTTAGAATTTACAAGTCAAATGTGTCACCCATATTCTTATATGCAGCAGAAACATGGAGAATGAACCATACGATAGAAAGTCGATTAAGAGGATTTTAAGGTCGCTGTTTTAAGAAGATACTAAACATCCGTTGGATGGAATCAAAACATTAAGAACAAAGAAGTTGTCGGAAGATCAGGCATTAACAACATCGATTAAAAAGTGAAAAGAAGATATTGGAAATGGCTATGCCACATTCTATGAATAGAACAAACAAGGCATCAGCACCTAGCATTAACATGGACACAACCTAGCAAATAAAGAAATGGTGGGTTTCTCTGTCTATTGTTGTACCTTTCAGCTCCCTGTGGAGCATAGGTCTTCAACAAACACTTTCCTAGCTGTTCTGTTTCTTGCCATTCTTTTAAGATCATTCCATGTTTTCCTCATCATCTTCATCTCTGCTTTCATCTGTCTTCTCTAAGAATATTTTGGTCCTCCTTTTTGACTTTTCCCCTTGAGATTCCAAAGAGGGCCTGTCATGTAATACTCTCAATTAGTTTTCATAGTGCGTGTCCTTTCCAGCACCATCGTCTTAGTTGTATCTCTTTATCCACTGGTATTTGACTGGTACTTTTTCATAATTCTATGTTAGTGATTTTGTCCTGCCATTTTCATCATTTTATTCTGTGCAAGCATCCATTAATGAAGGTCTGTATCTTCAAGATTGTCAAATTGTTGTTCTCCATGTTTCACAGCCATATAATCATCATCAAATACCATGCCTGCTGGTGTAGGTGATCATGTCTCTCTGTTACTTTTGATCTCGACAGTTATTTATCATTTCTGTTGTTGACCTTCTGCCAAGCCATTCTCTTAAGCTGTCTGATATTTTTTCTCTTTGCTTTCCTTTATCTCTTCGTCCCTCAATTTTCCCAGTTGTTACAATATATTCCAGCTGTTCCCTTCTCATTACATGGCCAAAAAATGATGATTGTTTCTTTCTAATATTGAAAATTAGTTCTCCTTTTGCTTTGACATTTTTAAGAATGTTTTCACAACTCTTCTTAGCTGTCTATGGTATTCTCAAAATTCTTCTGTAAAACCATATTTCTACAGGATTCAGTGATTTTCTTGTCTGTTGTCCTATTGTCTATGATTCACATCCATATGTTAAGATTTGTACTATATAACATTTAAAAACTCCTTTTCTTGTTTCTATCATCAAAAATGGATACCACAGTATTTTCCTAATTTTTTTTGAAAAGCTGCTTTTGTCTGAGTTATTTTGCATCTCACATCTATTGTACAGAGGTTCAAATATATATATATAAATATATATATATATAATATATCAAAAGATGAAAGGGCTATAAATCAATGAGAAGAGTAAAGCAAGATAGTCTAAATAGAAATGGGATAAAAAATAGATTAAAGAACAACAGACATATAAGAAAGGCAACTGCTTAAAAAATAAAGAATGTTTGTAAAGATTAAAGAATAAACTTACAGTAGCACCTGGTTCACCAATAGGACCTGAAGATCCTACAGGACCGATATCTCCTGCTTTTCCTTGAGCTCCATCATTTCCTGGAAACAAAAACAGCAACTTAAGAAACCAAAATATACTCAAGTCCATCATTTCCTGGAAACAAAGACAGTAACTTAAGAAACCATAATATACTCAAGTCCATCATTTCCTGGAAACAAAGAAAGCTACATAAGAAACCAAAATATACTCAAGTCCATCATTCATAGCTTGTGTCAGGATCAATGAACTGAGAGCTATCAGTGACTCATAGCTTGTGTCAGGATCAATGAACTGAGAGCTGTCAGTGACTCATAGCTTGTGTCAGGATCAATGAACTGAGAGCTGTCAGTGACTCATAGCTTGTGTCAGGATCAATGAACTGAGAGCTGTCAGTGACTCATAGCTTGTGCCAGGATCAATGAACTGAGAGCTGTCAGTGACTCATAGCTTGTGCCAGGATCAATGAATTGAGAGCTGTCAGCAACTCATAGCTTGAGTCAGGATCAATGAACTGAGAGCTGTCAGTGATCATTGAACTGAGAGCTGTCAGTGACTCATAGCTTGTGCCAGGATCAATGAACTGAGAGCTGTCAGTGACTCATAGCTTGTGCCAGGATCAATGAATTGAGAGCTGTCAGCAACTCATAGCTTGTGTCAGGATCAATGAACTGAGAGCTGTCAGTGACTCATAGCTTGTGTCAGGATCAATGAACTGAGAGCTGTCAGTGACTCATAGCTTGTGCCAGGATCAATGAATTGAGAGCTGTCAGCAACTCATAGCTTGTGTCAGGATCAATGAACTGAGAGCTGTCAGTGACTCATAGCTTGTGCCAGGATCAATGAATTGAGAGCTATCAGTGACTCATAGCTTGTGTCAGGATCAATGAACTGAGAGATGTCAGTGACTCATAGCTTGTGTCAGGATCAATGAACTGAGAGCTATCAGCGACTCATAGCTTGTGTCAGGATCAATGAACTGAGAGCTGTCAGTGACTCATAGCTTGTGTCAGGATCAATGAACTGAGAGCTATCAGCGACTCATAGCTTGTGTCAGGATCAATGAACTGAGAGCTGTCAGTGATCATTGAACTGAGAGCTGTCAGTGACTCATAGCTTGTGTCAGGATCAATGAACTGAGAGCTGTCAGCAACTCATAGCTTGTGTCAGGATCAATGAACTGAGAGCTGTCAGCAACTCATAGCTTGTGTCAGGATCAATGAACTGAGAGTTATCAGTGACTCATAGCTTGTGCCAGGATCAATGAACTGAGAGTTATCAGTGACTCATAGCTTGTGCCAGGATCAATGAACTGAGAGTTATCAGTGACTCATAGCTTGTGCCAGGATCAATGAACTGAGAGCTGTTAGCAACTCATAGCTTGTGTCAGGATCAATGAACTGAGAGCTATCAGTGACTCATAGCTTGTGCCAGGATCAATGAACTGAGAACTGTCAGTGACTCATAGCTTGTGTCAGGATCAATGAACTGAGAACTGTCAGTGACTCATAGCTTGTGTCAGGATCAATGAACTGAGAGCTATCAGTGACTCATGGATTGTGACAGGATCAATGAACTGAGAGCTATCAGTGACTCATAGCTTGTGCCACGATCAATGAACTGAGAGCTGTCAGCGACTCATAGCTTGTGTCAGGATCAATGAACTGTCCAGATTCTACTTCACCTCTTCACAGTGCCCCCATAAACAGAATAACTATTTCTAGAGAAGTGACTATTTCACTCTGGTGTGTAGTTGTGTTGTTGATTTCTCTCACTAGTCACGCCCACTACCTCTACATCAGGGATATAAACTGTAATATAGATGTCATTACATCAGGATTATAGCCTGTAATATAGATAGATATTATTACATCAGGGTTATAGCCTGTAATATAGATAGATTTCGGTACATCAGGAATAGAGCCTGATTTTTATAGATGTCACTACATCAAGGATATAGCCTGCAATTTCCACTAACAGCAATCAACAGTAATTAGTTTCCACTAACAGCAGTCAACAGTAATTAGTTTCCACTAACAGCAGTCAACAGTAATTAGTTTCCACTAACAGTCTTCTTCTACATTTCAAGTCTCTGTGGAGCATTAATCTTCAACAAAGACTTTCAACTCTATGTGGAGCATTAATCTTCAACAAACACTTTCAACTCTCTGAGGAGCATTGATCTTCAACAAACACTTTCAACTCTCTGTGGAGCATAGATCTTCAACAAACACTTTCAACTCTCTGTGGAGCATAGATCTTCAACAAACACTATCAACTCTCTGTGGAGCATTGATCTTCAACAAACACTTTCAACTCTCTGTGAAGCTTAGATCTTCAACAAACACTTTCAACTCTCTGTGGAGCATTGATATTCAACAAACACTTTCAACTCTCTGTGGAGCATAGATCTTCAACAAACACATTCAACTCTAGCTGACGCATTGATCTTCAAAAAACACTTTCCACTCTGCGTGAAGCATAGATCTTCAACAAACACTTTCAACTCTCTGTGAAGCATAGATCTTCAACAAACACTTTCAACTCTCTGTGAAGCATAGATCTTTAACAAACACTTTCAACTCTCTGTGAAGCATTGATCTTCAACAAACACTTTCAACTCTCTGTGGAGCATTGATCTTCAACAAACACTTTCAACTCCCTGTGAAGCATAGATCTTCAACAAACACTTTCAACTCTCTGTGGAGCATTGATCTTCAACAAACACTTTCAGCTCCCTGTTTGATCTTCAACAAACACTTTCAACTCCCTGTGGAGCATTGATCTTCAACAAACACTTTCAACTCCCTGTGGAGCATTGATCTTCAACAAACACTTTCAACTCCCTGTGAAGCATAGATCTTCAACAAACACTTTCAACTCTCTGTGGAGCATTGATCTTCAACAAACACTTTCAGCTCCCTGTGGAGCATTGATCTTCAACAAACACTTTCAACTCTCTGTGAAGCATTAATCTTCAACAAAGACTTTCAACTCTCTGTGGAGCATTGATCTTCAACAAACACTTTCAACTCTCTGTGGAGCATAGATCTTCAACTAACACTTTCAACTCCCTGTGGAGCATTGATCTTCAACAAACACTTTCAACTCCCTGTGAAGCATAGATCTTCAACAAACACTTTCAACTCTCTGTGGAGCATTGATATTCAACAAACACTTTCAGCTCCCTGTGGAGCATTGATCTTCAACAAACACTTTCAACTCTCTGTGAAGCATTAATCTTCAACAAACACTTTCAACTCTCTGTGGAGCATTGATCTTCAACAAACACTTTCAACTCTCTGTGGAGCATAGATCTTCAACAAACACTTTCAACTCTCTGTGAAACATAGATCTTCAACAAACACTTTCAACTCTCTGTGAAGCATTGATTTTCATAAAACACTTTCAACTCTCTGTGAAACATAGATCTTCAACAAACACTTTCAACTCTCTGTGAAGCATTGATTTTCATAAAACACTTTCAACTCTCTGTGAAGCATAGATCTTCAACAAACACTTTCAACTCTCTGTGGAGCATTGATCTTCAACAAACACTTTCAACTCTCTGTGGAGCATAGATCTTCAACAAACACTTTCAACTCTCTGTGAAACATAGATCTTCAACAAACACTTTCAACTCTCTGTGAAGCATTGATTTTCATAAAACACTTTCAACTCTCTGTGAAGCACAGACAAACACTTTCCAAGCCATTCTGTTCCCTGCAATTCTTCTAAGATCATATCATGTCTTCCCCATCATCTTCATTTCTGCTTCCATCTGTCATCTCCAAGAATATTTTGGTCTTCCCCTTTGTCTCTTTCCCCGGGTTCTCCAAAAAAGGGCCTTTCATGTACTATTCTCAGTTGGCTTCCACAGTGAGTGTCCTCTCGGCACAATTCTCCTCTTTCTATCTCTTTATTCATTTGAATTTGACTGGTTTCAAGACTAATATTGAAGTAAGAGAAATGGCCACACAACCAAAGATCTCATCTACAATTAAGGAAAGAAGATGGACATATATTGGACATAAGCTGAAAAGAGACAATAAGAAAATTCCAAAACAGGCTCTTCAATGGGAAACATCAGGATACAGAAAAGAGGAAGATCTCCTGTTTCCTGTGTCATGGCTTTAGTACTCGTTTTGCTTTTATCTATGTCTGCTTTCTTATTCTTTCTTTCTTTCATTTTCTCCAGGGTCTCTGCTGTCATCCATGCCTTATTCTAGTGTTCTCTTTTCCCTAGTGTGTCTTCGCATGTCTCTTTCCATATATCCTTTAATTGTTTGAAATTATCTTCTCTATTTATTGTATTTTCTAGTTGTTGAAGGACTTAGCATTTGCTTTAATACTATGACTGTAAATTTATCTTTTAATTCCTTGTTCTCTAAGAAACCCTACATTGAAATATTTTCTACCCTTATGTGTTGTGGTATATCTTTTAAGTTTAAGTTTGGCTATCAGAAGAAGTTGATCTGAAGCCACATCTTCTCCTCTATATACTTTTACATCCTGTAAGGATGACTTAAACTTATTATTAATACATATATGGTCAATTTGATTCTCTGTTCTATGATCTGGTGACACCCTTGTAGTTGTATGTATTCCTTTATGTTGGAATATTGTTCCTCCTAGGCTAATTTGATTAAGAGCACAGAAGTTCACGAATATCTCTCCATTCTCATTCATTTCTCCATGACAAGGTTTTCCCATGATCTCTTCAAAGCCTCTGTTGTCTGATCCTTCTTTGCATTTAGATCTCTCATCAAAATTATAATATCTTTGGCTCATCTTCCATCCATCTGACATTGCAGGCTTTTATAGAATTCATCTTTAACTAAATCAACTTTATCATTGGTTGGTACATAGCATTGTGTCATTTTATTTTGTTTTGTGTTGTTTTAAATGTATCTTTCATTAGTCTTGGCCCTACTGCTTCCCATTCTATCAGTGTCTTCTGTGCATTCCTTGATAACATTATAGCTACCCCATCACTATGCTGCTCCAAGGTTCCTGGTGTCCTGATGATAAAATCATCTCTCCTGTTTTCAGTTTTATCCTTTCCATTCCTAGTCATCTTGTTTTGCACATTCCCAGAATATCTATTTTGTAATTTATCATTTCTGCTGCTACCTGCGCAGGTTTTCCTTGTTCAATTAGGGTACGTACATTCCAGGTACCAATTATGAAGGATTTCCTGGTAGACAAGAGGTGAGTCGGCAACCTGGACTTCTTACGGCTTTCTCCGGACTGCATCATACATCTCTTAGACAGAGAGCCTTTATCTTTCTAGGATGGCTGGTTTACTTTATTTTCTTTTCTTTGACTTGTCCATGTTTGTGAAGTTTTTACAGTTTATGTCCATGTTTGTGAAGTTTTTACGGTTTAAGTCCATGTTTGTGAAGTTTTTATGGCTTATGTCCATGTTTGTGAAGTTTTTACAGTTTAAGTCCATGTTTGTGAAGTTTTTACGTTTTATGTCCATGTTTGTGAAGTTTTTACGGTTTATGTCCATGTTTGTGAAGTTTTTATGGTTTATGTCCATGTTTGTGAAGTTTTTACGGTTTATGTCCATGTTTGTGAAGTTTTTACAGCTTATTGCTTTACAGTACAGGATAGCCAGTCCCATGTCCAACCCTTCTTAGTTACCTCTTACAAATATGCCTGGTAGAGAACAGCGCTACAATAGTTTACTTCCCTTTCAGGCCACGGGAGTGCACTGCATTCTACTAGCAGCGATAAACATTAATTAGTTTCTACTAACAGCGATCAACAGTAATTAGTTACCAATAACATGATCAACAGTAATTAGTTTCTGCTAACAGTGATCAACAGTAATTAGTTTCCAATAACGGTGATCAACAGTAATTAGTTTCTGCTAACAGTGATCAACAGTAATTAGTTTCTGCTAACAGTGATCAACAGTAATTAGTTTCAACTAACAGGGATCAACAGTAATTAGTTTCCACTAACAGGGATCAACAGTAATTAGTTTCCACTAACAGTGATCAACAGTAATTAGTTTCCACTAACAGTGATCAACAGTAATTAGTTTCCACTAATAGTGATCAACATTAATTAGTTTCTGCTAACAGTGATCAACAGTAATTAGTTTCCCCTAACTGTCTTCTTCTATCCTTCCTTCTATGCCATTGGCGTCGAGGGGAGATGCAATCTACAATTCTTTGCTCTTCTGTTGGCCTCTTCTGGTGTTATCCCTTCTAGTGATTCTAGTATTCCCTTTATCCATCTCTTTCTCGGTCTTCCTCTTACTCTGGCATTTTCGTAGCGTTTGTTTATGGCTCTTTGAGTCATTGTTAGTTCTTTTTGTCTTGTTATGTGACCGAACTATTTTATTTGTTGTCTCTTTATGTATTCGATGGCTGGTTCAGTTTCGAGTTTCTTCCTCAGGTCAGTGTTTCTTACTCTGTCCCTTAAGCTGTTTCCTGTCATTCTTCTGACACATTTTATTTCGGTGGCCGTTATCTTTCTTATTGTTCTAGAGTCCAGAGTCAATTTTGGCACTGGTAACAAAGAGTTGGTAGAAAAATTGATTTGTATATTGCCCTTTTTGCTTCCGTAGTTATTGCTTTGTTTTTCAATAGTGTTGATACTTGGCCTATAACTTGGCATGCTTTGTTACACCTTATATCTATCTCTGTCTCTTGGTTATTGTCTTGTGTTAACGTGCTACCCAGATATTTAAAATTGTCTAAAATTGTCCACTTAGAGTGATCAACAGTAATAGTTTCCACTAACAGTGATCAACAGTAATTAGTTTCCACTAACAGCGATCAACAGTAATTAGGTTCCACTAACAGCAATCAACAGTAATAGTTTCCACTAACAGTGATCAACAGGAATTAGTTTGTGCTAACAGTGATCAACAGTAATTAGCTTCTACTAACAGCGATCAACAGTAATAGTTTCCACTAACAGTGATCAACAGTAATTAGTTCCCACTAACAGCAATCAACAGTAATTAGTTTCCACTAACAGTGATCAACAGTAATTATTTCCACTAACAGCAATCAACAGTAATTAGTTTCCACTAACAGTGATTAATATTAATTAATTTTTGACTGTAAAATGCAGACACTAAAGCTCACTCCACTCATTAAAACTGTGGCTCATTATCAACTATCATTGCCTGTGTTTGGCGCAGCCCAACTATTATCTTACCATTAGACCCTGCATTCCCCCGGGGTCCTTTAGGTCCACCTTGTCCTGGGATTCCAGCCTCTCCAGCCAAACCTGGAGCACCTGCATCACCTCGCTGACCTTGAAGTCCAGGAGATCCTATTGGACCTTCTGGACCCTACAAAATCAGGTACATGTGTAAAATAATGATGAGAAACAAAAATCAGGTACATGTGTAAAATGATGATTGAGAAACAAAAATCAGGTACATGTGTAAAATGATGATGAGAAACAAAAATCAGGTACATGTGTAAAATGATGATGAGAAACAAAAATCAGGTACATGTGTAAAATGATGATGAGAAACAAAAATCAGGTACATGTGTAAAATAATGATGAGAAACAAAAATCAGGTACATGTGTAAAATGATGATGAGAAACAAAAATCAGGTACATGTGTAAAATGATGATGAGAAACAAAATCAGGTACATGTGTAAAATATTGATTGAGAAACAAAAATCAGGTACATGTGTAAAATATTGATGAGAAATGAAAATCAGGTACATGTGTAAAATATTGATTGAGAAACAAAAATCAGGTACATGTGTAAAATATTGATTGAGAAACAAAAATCAGGTACATGTGTAAAATATTGATGAGAAATGAAAATCAGATATACATAAAATAATGATTGAGAAACAAAAAATCAGGTACACATGTACAATAATGATTCATTCATTGGGTGCTGTCTCCACATCGAAGGTTGGCTACCATGGAGCACCATTTTACTTTGTCTCTTGTCTTGATGGTGCATGTCATAGGTTCACCTGTCCATCTTTTAATGTTTTCAGTCCACTTTAGTCTTGGTCTCCCTCAC
This sequence comes from Megaustenia siamemsis, assembly GCA_032433765.1. Lineage (NCBI taxonomy): Eukaryota > Metazoa > Mollusca > Gastropoda > Stylommatophora > Ariophantidae > Megaustenia > Megaustenia siamemsis. The sequence continues at coordinate 58,535,538 of JAVIAB010000046.1, forward strand.
CTACCTTGTACCATCCCTTCCAAAATGACTTTTACAAGGTTATTATGTCTCTTCAGGTGTCCAAAATATGTCAGTTGTTTATTTTATTTGTGTTCTGATTGTTACCTTTAATCAGTTTATTTAATTCTCCTAGAGGCCTGAAAAGAGATCATTTTGAATATTCTTTCTTTCTGTTGTTCACTCGACGACTATTAAAAGAATTAATTGTTTGTTTCGTCATCCATCCTTAGGAGGACATTAAGTGAGCATAGATATGTTCTGTTGCAGTAGAACTGTGATATTTTTGCCTTTCGGCCCAACAAATTCAATTTCAGAATGTTGTTTTTGAGTACCGGGTTGTCGTTCCTCTTCGATCCCTACTCGATTGGCCAGACTAGACAGGTTAGTCTGGTACTGGAGGTACAGTGAAGAGGTGGAGTAGGGTCTGGATAGATCTGGTTCACCAATCCTGGTGCAAGCTATCATCTGTGGGTCCCTGGCAGCTTCCACCAGCTCTGCTGCTGTCAGGCACCTTTTGCCTCCATTCCAGATATGTAACTGATGATTTCATGAAAACTGTTATGAGAACTTGTCATGTTATTAATATTTGTTCAGCTTACCCGATTGCCCCGTTCTCCACGTGGTCCTTTGTTACCAGTTTGGCCGGCCTGTCCAGAAGCCCCATTACTTCCTGGCCGTCCTGGTCTTCCAGTCTCTCCTGGTGTCCCCTATAACATGTTAGAAAAGTTGCTTGAGAAATTCTATATTTAGAAACAAAATAATAAAATGGAAAAAAAGTATATGAAATAAAAGAAGAATTATGTTTTCAGAGTATAAGGATAATCTATCTCTAGCTGTCGTTCTTTTGGGTTGAAGACAGCACATAGGACAGAAATTCTAGGTTCTCTACATCTGACCATCTATGTTACACCTACATTATATCTCACCACAAGTGCCTGACCTCTCAATCTTGACAAGAGAGCAGAAGCCTGCTGTTGATGCCTCTCACCTCAGTTTTCATTTTAGTGTTCCTCAAGTTGGCCTTTTTTTTCTTTTCCCTTCTGGTTCCCATTTGAAATCTTGCTTTGGGATTCTCATGTTGTCTCTTCTCATCACATGACCAGCATTATTCTATCAGCCAATTTATTTTTAAAAAAAAAGGAACAAGTGGTATGATAACAGCTTTACGTAGGTGAGAAACAAAACAAAAGTAGAACGATGTTTCAGCCTTCTGTAGGAACAACAAACAACAACACAAAAATATATAAGGATATATACAGAAATTTAATTACATTCTATGTAATTCGTTATATATTTTTTGTGTTACGGTTTGTTGTCCCTGCTGAAGTCCTTTTGGCCAAAACACTGTTCTACCTTTGTTTTTTGTTTCCTCACCTACTTAAAGCTGTTATCATACCACTCTTTCCTTTTTTTTTAAATTGTCATTATTATCATCAACTTGAGAGCAACTTCCCATCTCTATAGATCTTGATGCTTCATTATGCCCTGACCCATTGACATGGATGGATGGACAGACAGATAGACAGGATGTAAATTAGATATTTACTTCTATAATTAGCAGGTATGAATGCAACTCATTAGTGCAGGTAAATGACATTATGTCAGGTCAACATTCTTACCTTAACTCCTGCAGGACCTGCAGGTCCTTGTGGGCCAGTTCCACCCTGGGATCCAGGCAAGCCCTGTGGCCCTGAACGACCTTCAGTTCCAGGCTCTCCAGGTGAGCCAGTAATGCCTTGATCACCATTAGCTCCTCGACGTCCTGGGATTCCAATATCTCCCTGTCAAAACATAAATTGTTTTAAATTGTACCAGGATCTCCCTATCAAAGCATAAATTATTTTAAACAGTACTAGGATCTCCCTACCAAATATTTAATTGTTGAATACTCTACCTGTATCTATCTACTAAATATCTAATTGTTGAATACCCTACCTGTATCTATCTACCAAATATCTATCTATCTATCTTTCGTTCGCCCGAAGTATTGTCTATATCTGCAATGTCATTTCCTGTATAAATTTTACAATCTTTTGTAATTCTTGCAGTGGCCCATATAGTTTTGTCTGTAGTGTTGTATCTATGGGCCAATGGATTTTCCTCAGTCTACTATATTCAGTGCAGTCTTGAAGTATGTGTTCAGCAGTCTGGGGTGCCTGTCCACATGTACAAGTAGTTGAGGTGCCGATCTTGAATTTTGTGTACATGTGACTATGGAGTCAATTGTGTCCTGTTCTGAGGTGTATAATGATAACTTGTTCATATATATTCATATCATGAAAGGCATCCTGATTTGGGGCTTGTGGTCCTCTGATTGATTTGATTATCTGTTTCTTATGATGGTATGTAACCGGTGTATCTAGTTGTGTGTCTGTTGAACCTTCCTTTGTCAACTGATCTGCTTTTTCATTTCCTGGTATTCCACAGTGAGATGGGATCCACTGCAGGGCAACTCTGTGGTGCTTGCAGAATTCAGTCAATAAGGTCTGCAGATGTGGTAAATTTTCTGGATTGTAGTGCCTGGAGTACTGATCTTGCATCTGTCAAAAACACTACAGGCTGTGGGTTAAGATTACTGTTCAGCAGTTTTTCTATTGCCAACTTTATTGATTGTATTTCTGCATCTTAATTGTGACAATATTTCCCTGTTGCTATTTTATTCATATCCCTAGTGTTATTTTGGTACTCTATATATGCACCTGCTCTCCCATTCTTTACTGCATTCTGTGCTGATCCATCTGTGTACACACGAATCCATAGGTCTTGTGGGTATTCTTCATCCAGGAAACTGAGAGTTATTGTTTTTCGCTGTAGACTAATCTGTTCCTCTTTGTCAACTATTCCTTTCACTTCTGTCTGTATTTGTATTGATAATCCTGATTCCTCTGTCCAGGGAGTCTGTTCTGGTATGGGCAGTAGGGGGTTAACAACTCTTGGCATGTCTGGTGTTTGTCTACTAATATGCTTGGCTTGGTGGATAAAACTGCTTCTCTTAAGTCGTCCCAATACAAGATTTTGGAATCGGCCCTTCATTGGATGTCTCGGCATGAATGCAAATTTCTCTGCCTGTATCAGCACCTTTGTGTCCCTCCATTCTCTCAGTGCTGGTATCCTCCACAATTTCTCCATCTCCAGTATTGGTGTTGATTTCATTGCACCTGTAATGACCCTAAGTGCCTGGTTTTGTACTTTGTCCAGTTCTTGCAGTGTGGTGGTTGATGCTGAGCACCATGCGGATGATCCATATTCTAAATGTGTTGGTAAACTTTACTGAGTATTTTCCCACTCGCACCCCATCTGGTTCCACACAGCTTTCTTAGAATAGCCAATTTCCTCCTTGCTTTTTGGGTTGCCTTATTTATCTGCTGTTTCCAAGATAGTTTGTCATCGAATGTAACTCCGAGATATGTAGCTTGTATGTCTTCTTTCACAGGCTCATTGTTTATGTAGATGGCTCCAGCTTTTTGTTTTAGGGAGAGAGTAAAAAGTGTAGTACTGCATTTGTCTGTATTGATGCTGATACACCATCTATTTGCCCATGAATTCAGTGCATTCATAGCTCTTTGTAGCAATTTGGAGGTCACTTTTGCATACTCCTCTGTGCACCACATTACCAAGTCATCTGCATACATTGCCACTTTGATGCCATGTGGTGGTTCAGTAACTAGGTCATTGATGTAGATCAGAAAAAGTGTTGGAGATAGTACCTCTCCCTGTGGAACACCCTGGTGCAGTAAGACCTTCTTACTCTTAAGACCATCCAGTTGCACTCTGGTTCTCCTGTTATGCAGGTATGCTTTGACCCATTTGTACATCCTGCCATTTACTCCATAATTTCTCAGTTTCTTCAAAAGCCCTTCCTTCCATACCTTATCAAATGCTTTCTTTAGGTCTATCCATGCTGCTAGTAGCAGTTTCTTTTCTTGAAACGCATCCTCCAATTTCCTCTACCTGTGATCCAGTAAATATTGTAGATCTGCAGTAGTTTTGCTTTAGCCGCAGTTCCCAAGTTCTTAATCATTTCATTGGACACTCCATCACTGCCTGGTGACTTTTTCATTTTTAATTTGGATATTGCCAGCTCTAGCTCTCTTTGTGTAATGGGTATTTCCATGACTTCATGTGTGGTCTCTTCTTGTCTTGCATTTTGTTGTTTTAAACAGGTCTCTTGACGTTTCTCTAGGCTAATTTCAATATTATTGTCATTACTAAGGAGTCTGCAAAGTGATTTGCTGCATGCTTACCTGTTAGGATGTCTCCATCCTTCTTCAGTGTAATTTTGGTGTTCCTTTCTGTACCCTCATCATTCAGCTGTTTTACAAGCTTCCACACTTTTCTTGTGTCTCGTTCAAGATTCAAGGACTCTGTTTTCTCTTTCCAGCTTCTCCGTCTGACTTGTAGTTTAGCCCATTTAAATTTGGCTTTAGCATGCTGATAGTTGTTGTGGTGTCCTTGGCAAGGGTTATTTTCTGCTTGCTTTCGAGCTGTTTCCATGTCATTGTGCAGTTCTTCTAGTTCACTACTCCAGTATGGTTTGTAGTGTTTCCGTGCCCCTCTAGGTATTGTTTCACTGGCAGCTTGTATTATTAGTCTACTGAATTCATCAACTATTTTGTTGATGTCTCTGGCTGTATTTATATCTTTAGTCGGTACACTGGTGTAATGTTGATACATTTTCCAGTCTGCCTTTTTGTAATTCCATCTGGAGAGAGTGTTGCTCTCCCTGACGGCCTCATTTTGCACCACTAAAAAGACTGGTCATTGGTCGCTGCCTCCAAGTTGTTTCCCAACAATACGTGTGATATTTCAATCCAGGTCTGGTGAATGGAAAGCAAGGTCTGGTGTAGATGTGGCATGCCATGACCTTGAGTAGAATGTTGGTGGATCTGTTGTCTGGTTTAATAGTATAAGCCCATTGTCATCCTGCCAATTTTCAAGTTCTTCACCTCTCTTGTCCATATGCTCATAGCCCCAGCTCTGTGAATGACTGTTAAAGTCTCCACATACAATTATTCTTTCTTTTAATGTAATTGTGTCTAGTGCTAGTGGGCGGTCACTCGGACAGTAGTAGTTAAGTAGGTGAAAGTCTGTATTTTCTGTCCTGATGTGCAGTATTTGATATTCCGCCCCATCCATATACACTTCAATCTGACATGCATTGATGTTGTTCTTTACAAGCGTCAATATTCCGCCCTTTTGTCTGTTTTTTGTGTCAGATCGGTAGCACTGGTATACCCTAATCTTCAAGGCTATGTCATTGTTTAGATGGGTTTCCTGCAAACAGCATATGCTTATTTGTTCTTCATGCAGGATATTTTCTAATTCTATCTTTTTACTGTACCCATCTCTTTTGGTGTTGATGCCTTCAGCATTCCAGTGCATTATTTTGAGTGGTCTTATTTTGGATTGGCCAGTAGCTCTATTCTCTCACCCCCTGACTCCACAGAGTGGTTAAGAAGGACATCCAGTAATAGAGGTTGGGCCCTTTTGAGGCTGAGGGCCTGGTGCTACACCTGCCTGAGTGTCCATCACAGGGCAAGTGCCATATCGATTTGTGGTTAAAGACATACTTCCCATTGGCGTGAGTGCGTGGCATCCTGATTGTTGTAGTGAACCTTTTGGCTGCTTACCTCCGACTTCAGCACTTAAGCTTGCTATAGCAGACTGTGGTCTTGCTCGGTTGTAGGAATGCCTGGCCAGTCATGGTTTTCAGTCCCCGGTGACTGTTAAACCCCATCCCCATGACAAGGAGCTGGCCTTGATGAGGTACCAAATATCTAATTGTTGAATACCCTACCTGTATTTACATACCGACTATTTAATTGCTGAATATGGTACCAATATCCCTCCACCCAACTGAACTGTTACATTTACCCATTGTCACAATAGAACTGTACAGACTATGTGTCCAGTGTTCACACCCTCCTGAATACAAGAACAGGAAGTGACATCAGTTGTAAACTGTTCAGTCAGTCAATATTGATAAAGCTATCTGCAAACACTTCATGATTAACAACATGCATCTCAACACCACACCAATCAACACTGCAACGACTTACTGTCCTGCCAGCTCTTCCATTTTCACCAATTGCTCCAATTTCACCTTGTTCTCCCTGGATGAATAAAAACAGAACTTTAAAAGCACAGAACAAATAAATTAAATAAACCCCATTTCTTGTTATCTAATGGGTAAAAGAGTTGAAATAACACCAGTGCTGGATTAAATTAACCCATATCAGACACCGGCCACAGGGCACATTACATTATAGTTTCTTTACCAATTCTCATAGTTAAACATTTGTGTATGTTTTAGATAGCTTGACAAGCTGTCATTGTAAAAACTATTGTTATGGAAACAGAGCCATAGTTTTTAGAGGCAGTGATCTCTGCAATATGTGCCATTTTGGCATGCAAGGTTTCTGTTTTTGAGATTCTGGTTCTGCCCTATGTGCCGTCTTCGGCTCGAAAGGACAATAGATAGATGTTTTAGATATGTTATGTGAAGCTTTAAATTGATGAATGCGTATAGATTCTCTTTGTATATGGGTATGCATATTTCAAAATGAAAACGAATTTTCAATTTGATGATGGAAGGATTTATTTAGTTTAGCGATCGGTGAAACAATTTTTGAATTTATTTTGTTTTCAATATTTAACACCCTATCACTGTGAGTGGTATGTTGTTTGTGCTTTGAAATGATTGACATTAATATTAAAATGTGCATATTTGGATATACTATGATAAATAAATGTTGATGTTACTGCCGATTAGAAATATTTTAGTGGAAGTCTAGTTTGCATTTTGTGGGTTCTTTTTGTTTATTTATTTACTCATTACAGCACATTTTTAATGTGATTTTTCTTACACAAACAAGTTATGAAAGTGTAAATTACTAGAGCAGCCTTTCCTGAACATTTTGATATATGCTATTTAGTTATCTGCCTGTGTGGCGAGGGACCCTGTCCACATGGCTGCCAGGGAAAAATGGATTAACACACAAAATTCAGTTCCTAGTCTCTAGGGACTTCGTCAGAGGTTAAAGCTGGCGAACGAAAAAAAAATATGCGATTTGACCAAGCAATGACAAACAGCAGATATATCCCTAAATATCTTGAAACTGTTATGTGTAAAAAAATTGTGCTAAAAAATGGCTGTGTCCAAACATGGTTACACTGCATTTTAGTTAGGTGTCTACTAAGGGTTTAAAAAACAAGAAATCTAATAGGAAATACATAGAGTGTGATCACCACAAGATATCCTTTAGAAAATTATAACACTAAAAAGCAACAGGAAGAGTGGAAAAGCTAGGCTTGGAAGACAATTAGCTAACTAGATAAGATGGCAATCAGCATCAATAAGATTACAATAAGCTAACTAGATAAGATGACAATCAGCATCAATAACATTACAATAAGCTAACTAGATAAGATGGCAATCAGCATCAATAACATTACAATAAGCTAACTAGATAAGATGACAATCAGCACCAATAACATTACAATAAGCTAACTAGATAAGATGACAATCAGCATCAATAACATTACAATAAGCTAACTAGATAAGATGACAATCAGCATCAATAACATTACAATAAGCTAACTAGATAAGATGGCAATCAGCATCAATAACATTACAATAAGCTAACTAGATAAGATGACAATCAGCACCAATAACATTACAATAAGCTAACTAGATAAGATGACAATCAGCACCAATAACATTACAATAAGCTAACTAGATAAGATGGCAATCAGCACCAATAACATTACAATCAGCACCAATAACATTACAATAAGCATCAATAACATTACAATGAGCATCAATATCATTACAATGAGCATCAATAACATTACAATGAGCATCAATAACATTACAATAAGCATCAATATCATTACAATAAGCATTAATATCATTACATTGAGCATCAATAACATTACAATAATCATCAATATCATTACAATAAGCATCAATATCATTACAATGAGCATCAATAACATTACAATAAGCATCAATAACATTACAATAAGCATCAATATCATTACAATAAGCATCAATATCATTACAATGAGCATCAATAACATTACAATAAGCATCAATATTATTACAATAAGCATCAATAACATTACAATGAGCATCAATAACATTACAATGAGCATCAATATCATTACAATGAGCATCAATATCATTACAATAAGCATCAATATCATTACAATGAGCATCAATAACATTACAATGAGCATCAATATCATTACAATGAGCATCAATAACATTACAATGAGCATCAATAACATTACAATGAGCATCAATAACATTACAATAAGCATCAATATCATTACAATGAGCATCGTGTAGAAGACACATTGCAGAACACACTCCATTTAACCCTGACATTGAAAGACAACAGAGGAAAGATATAGAAAAGTAAATCTATCTATTGACCTTTCGAGCCATAGCCGGTCCATAGGGCATAGACCTAGATACTCTTTATCTTATCTAAATTTGTATGCTCTAGCAGTTTTCAATCCTTGTAAAGATATTTTATCAAATCTCACCATTTGTCTCTGTTCTGTGCAAGCAACTCTATCTCATTGAGGGAGCCAATTCCTGCCTTTCTCATCAATGTTCTTCTCAGTGTCTCTCTATCTATCTATCTATTGACCTTTCGAGCCGTAGCCGGCCCATAGGGTGTAGATCAAAATACACCTTCTCATATCTGAATTTTTGTTCTAGCAGTTTTCTTTTAAAGATATTTTATCAAATCTCGCCATCTGTCTTTGTTCTGTGCAAGCAGCTCTATCTCATTGAGGGAGCCGAATCCTGCTGCTCTTGTCTCTCGCATCAATGTTCTTCTCAGTGTCTCCCTGAGAGTGTCTCTCTGGGTCTTCCTCTTTTCTTCTTACCTGTTGTTTCCCACATGAGGGCTTACTTTGTTATTTAGTTATTATCTCTTCTCATCACGTGTCCAACATATGACCATAGTCTTTTCTTGATTACTGAAGATATTAGTGGTTAATTTGTGATTTCTCTTATTTCCTCGAAAAGTAAATGAAGCCATTCAAAGAATATTCTACGACTTTAAAAACACAATGTGGAACACAAAACTTGTTACTAGCTATAAACTGAGATAAGCACAAATATTAAATATATCAATATTAGAATATTATGCGGGGCCACGAGTACAGCTGCAAAGAACATGTAAAGTAAACATAAAACAGCAAGAAGTAGCTAAACTAATAGAAAGACAAGACAAACTATGTTTCAACAATCGCATAGTATCTTTTTTTTGTTTTTTGTTTTTTTGCGTTCACCAGCTTTGACCTCTGACGAAATCCCTAGAGATTAGGAACTGAATTTTGCATGTTAATCCATTTTTCCCTAGCAGCCTGTGCACAGGGGTCCCTCACTGCACAGGCACTAAACTCCGACTTTAGAGATACTCATATTTTTTCCGTTGATGAGTATTTGACACTTCAAGCTGGGTCTCAATGCTGAGACCAGGGGTGGTTGCCGCAGAGAGAAATCATAAATAAAAATCTCAACCAAACCGGGATTTGAACCCACAACCTCTCTGTCTTGAGGCTGGATTGAAATCAAAGTAAAAAAAATAGAAAACAAATGTAGTTTATTTACCTAAATTACTGCTCATCATCATCGTGTGCCATACCGGTTGGCATAGGTGATCATGTCCTTTTACAATCTTCTATCCACAGTACATCATCTTAATTCTGTTTTTTACTGTTATACATGACATGACACCAAGCTATCCAGTATCTTCTCTCTTTGTCATCTTCGATATCTCTTTCCCTGTATTTTGCCAGTTGTAACCAAGTATTCCAACTTTCCTCTTCTCATGATGTGCCCGAAAAATGCTGATTGTTTTTTTCTGATGTTTTTTAGGAGCTTCCTTTTTGTGTTGGCCACTTCGAGAATGTCATCATTGGTCTTTTTAGCTGTCCAAGGAACTTTCAAGATTCTTCTGAGAAATCCCATCTCTGTGCTGTCTTTTTATTTATTTGTCTGCTGTTCATGATTCGCTTCCATAGATCAGAATTGGCTCTATATAGCACTGATGAACTCTCTTTCTCATTTCTATTGACATAGATTTGTTGCATAAGATATTTTTCATTTTCTGAAATGCTATTTTGGACTGAGCTATTCTCCTTTTTATTTCTGTGGTGCATCTTCCATCTGATGTTATTATTGTGTCCAAGTATTTCAAACGCACTTGTTTCAGATTTGTCCTCTTTATTTTTATGCTGTATGATGGTGATGATTGCTTCTTCAATATGATCATTATTTGTATTTTCTTACCATTCAGACTTAGACCTTTCTTGTTGCTTTCTTTTACTTTTATAATCTATCATTTCTTGTAGTTCATTCTCTGTCTCTGCTATTAAGACCTTGTCTGACTCCTTGTTTTATATATTGGAACTGTTCTGTTTGGTTGTTGCTTCTTATGGCTTGAGCATGATGAAATAGAGGGATGGAATAGAGGGATGGAAAAGAGGGATGAAATAGAGGGATGGAATAGAGGAATGAAATAGAGGGATGGAATAGAGGGATGAAATAGAGGGATGGAATAGAGGGATGGAATAGAGGGATGGAAAAGAGGGATGAAATAGAGGGATGGGATAGAGGAATGAAATAGAGGGATGGAATAGAGGGATGGAATAGAGGGATGGAATAGAGGGATGGAATAGAGGGATGGAATAGAGGGATGGAATAGAGGAATGAAATAGAGGGATGGAATAGAGGGATGGAATAGAGGGATGAAATAGAGGGATGGAATAGAGGGATGGAATAGAGGGATGAAATAGAGGGATGGAATAGAGGGATGGAATAGAGGAATGGAATAGAGGGATGGAATAGAGGGATGGAATAGAGGGATGGAATAGAAGGATGGAATAGCAGTGCTGGTGTTTGTAAATGATTAAAACCATGTTTGTGCTGTCCTCTCAAGGTTAATGCAATGATTTATAGCAAAAATGTTATTATGTCTTCAATTTAAAAGTTATTTTTTTAGCCATAAATTTGCACATTTTGACAAAGTAGTAATAATGTGATTTAAAATTAATAGTAGTAATAATGTGATTTAAAACAGTAGTAATAATGTGATTTAAAATTGATAGTAGTAATAATGTGATTTAAAACAGTAGTAATAATGTGATTTAAAATTGATAGCAGTAATAATGTGATTTAAAACAGTAGCAATAATGTGATTTAAAATAGAGAGTAGTAATAATGTGATTTAAAATTTTATAGTAGCAATAATGTGATTTAAAAATGATAGTAGTAATAATGTGATTTAAAATAGAGTAGCAATAATGTGATTTAAAATAGAGAGTAGCAATAATGTGATTTAAAATAGTTAGTAGCAATAATGTGATTTAAAATAGATAGTAGCAATAATATGATTTAAAATAGATAGTAGCAATAATGTGATTTAAAATTGATAATAGTAATCTAGAGTTAAGGCCAAATTCTGACCTTAGGTCCAATTTGACCTGCATCACCTTTCTTGCCTGTCACACCAGGGGCACCCTGAAATTAAATAAAATAATTAATTATTTATTTCAAAGTCAAAGTGCATGGCACACTTTTGCTGATTTTGTTTAGTGAGATTAAGCAAGCATCATTGCTGGAACTGTCAGCATGTAAAACATGGGACTGCTGGAACTGTCAGCATATAAAAACCAGGGACTGCAGGAACCATCAGCATGTAAAACCAGGGACTGCTGGAACTGTCAGCATGTAAAACATGGGACTGCTAGAACTGTCAGCATGTAAAACATGGGACTGCTGGAACTGTCAGCATGTAAAAAATGGGACTGCTAGAACTGTCAGCATGTAAAACATGGGACTGCTGGAACTGTCAGCATGTAAAACATGGGACTGCAGAAACCATTAGCATGTAAAACCAGGGACTGCAGGAACCATCAGCATGTAAAACCAGGGACTGCTGGAACTGTCAGCATGTAAAACATGGGACTGCTAGAACTGTCAGCATGTAAAACATGGGACTGCTGGAACTGTCAGCATGTAAAAAATGGGACTGCTAGAACTGTCAGCATGTAAAACATGGGACTGCTGGAACTGTCAGCATGTAAAACATGGGACTGCAGAAACCATTAGCATGTAAAACCAGGGACTGCAGGAATCATCAGCATGTAAAACCAGGGACTGCAGGAACCATCAGCATGTAAAACCAGGGACTGCAGGAACTATTAGCATGTAAAACCAGGGACTGCAGGAACCATCAGCATGTAAAACCAGGGACTGCAGGAACCATCAGCATTTAAAACCAGGGACTGCAGAAACCATCAGCATGTAAAACCAGGGACTGCAGAAACCATCAGCACGTAAAACCAGGGACTGTAGGAACCATCAGCATGTAAAACCAGGGACTATAGGAACCATCAGCATGTAAAACCAGGGACTGCAGGAACCATCAGCATGTAAAACCTGGTACTGCAGAAACCATCAGCATGTAAAACCAGATACTGCAGAAACCATCAGCATGTAAAACGAGGGACTGTAGGAACCATCAGCATGTAAAACCAGGGACTGTAGGAACCATCAGCATGTAATGCCTGGTACTGCAGAAACTATCAGTGTGTAAAACCTGGTACTGCGGAAACCATCAGCATGTAAAACCAGGGACTGTAGGAACCATCAGCATGTAAAACCAGGGACTATAGGAACCATCAGCATGTAAAACCAGGGACTGTAGGAACCATCAGCATGTAAAACCAGGGACTGTAGGAACCATCAGCATGTAAAACCAGGGACTGTAGGAACCATCAGCATGTAAAACCAGTAACCCACTGAGACTATGAGCATGTACAACCTTCATCATTTACTGAAAGAGCACCCATAGACTGCCAGATGACAGTAGGCTTGTAAAACCAAAATAATTATTTGTCAAGAGAACACACAAAATGAAGGATCTCCACAGACAAATGAAACTTACTTGCTGGCCGCTATATCCCTGTTCTCCTTGAGTTCCAGGCTCTCCTCTAGGACCTGGCCGACCTGGAGATCCGGGCTGACCTGGGACACCTGGAAGTAAAAGAAAAAAAATAAGAGCAGAACTCTAAAGTACTGATATAATAAAGAAGAGAACAGGCAAATAAATGCAGTGCTGCGGTAAAGCTGGTAGCAAGGAGCCAGTAATGGGGTGTGTCGTACACTCCTACAAGCTATGGTGGCAGCTTTACAAGAAAGGAAAACAACAAAATAATGACGTTGCAGCCTTCTTCAGAAAACAAGGACAACTACAACAAATGGTGAGATACAGATAATAATAAAGAATAGTGACACTGTGACCTTCCAGGCATGTCATAAGAGGCTACTAAGGAGATTGATCGATGGCTTGACAAGCTGTCATTGTAAAAAGTATTGTTATGGAAACAGCGCCATATATTTTAGAGCAGTGATCTCTGCAATATGTGCTACTTTGGCACACAAGGTTTCTGTTTTTGAGATTGTGGTTCTGCCCTATGTGCCGTCTTCAGCTCGAAAGGACAATAGATAGATAGATTGCTAGTTCAGACTTCATTCTATTCGTGGTCAAGAACTGTTTCATGTAAACGGTGATAGCAAAAAGTTTCAGATATCACACTTTCAGCAGGAATGGACAACAATAGTGTTCTGCCACCAGATGGCTCTACATGAGTGTTCTAAGAGTCAGTGTGCTAAATGACACCATTGTAGCTTTACATGGTTTGACACAGCACTGATTTTGTATGTGACAACTAGCAACACTGTCTCACTGTTTTTGTATGTGACAATGTGCAACACTGTCTCACTGTTTTTGTATGTGACAACTTGCAACACTGTCTCACTGTTTTTGTATGTGACAACTTTCAACACTGTCTCACTGTTTTTGTATGTGACAACTTGCAACACTGTCTCACTGTTTTTGTATGTGACAATTTGCAACACTGTCTCACTGTTTTTGTATGTGACAACTTGCAACACTGTCTCACTGTTTTTGTATGTGACAACTTGCAACACTGTCTCACTGTTTTTGTATATGACAACTTGCAACACTGTCTCACTGTTTTTGTATGTGACAATTTGCAACACTGTCTCACTGTTTTTGTATGTGACAACTTGCAACACTGTCTCACTGTTTTTGTATGTGACAACTTGCAACACTGTTTCACTGTATTTGTATGTGACAACTTGTAACACTGTCTCACTGTTTTTGTATGTGACAACTTGCAACACTGTTTCACTGTATTTGTATGTGACAACTTGTAACACTGTCTCACTGTATTTGTATGTGACAACTTGCTACACTGTCTCCCTGCTTTTGTATGTGACAACTTTCAACACTGTCTCACTGTTTTTGTATGTACAACTTGTAACACTGTCTCACTGTTTTTGTATGTGACAGCTTGCTAGACTGTCTCACTGTTTTTGTATGTACAACTTGCAACACTGTCTCACTGTTTTTGTATGTGACAGCTTGCTACACTGTCTCACTGTTTTTGTATGTACAACTTGCAACACTGTCTCACTTTTCTTTGAACTTTTGCTACACAGTTTTGTGTTTACCCAAGAAGATTCAGGAATTGGATGCGGTAAACATTTACTGGGTTAGGTTCAATTTATGGCCTGACATTCGACCACATGGTGCTGTGCCTACCAGAGATGTTACGTTGTCTATTGAAATGCCAATGATCTTTCCTGCGCGGTATGTTCGGCTTCCTCTTAATGTCGTTCACTGCCTATCCCGTGTTACAAAGGTTTCTTTGATGTCTCACAAACAGCCAAAGAGATTTCCCTTGTCATAAAAAAAAGATAAAATTAATTTCCTGAAAATTGGTCAAATTTATTTTTAAATAGCCCCATTTTTATGATAGCTTCATACTTTTTACAAAAAAGCGCACGATGGTAAAAAAATTCGACATCAAAAGAAATAAATCCAACATCAACAGAAATAAATCCAACGTCAAGAGAAATAAATCCAACATCAAAAGAAACAAATCAAACTACTCAGAGGTCACAGGAAGCAATAATTAAGAAGGGGTGAAATGTTGGCATGCAGCAAACTGTTGAATTCGAAGAATTTGTATTATTATCTTATAACTTTTATGAAGGTATCATATTCTCAGGTTGATTAAAGAAATAGAGCAGAAACTTATGTAGCACTGGTGTTACACTGCATAAATGGCCTTTAATCCAACCTCAGCAGCAAACACCCAAGGTAGGCTGAAACAAATTGGTTCTAGTAGAATATAGAGAATATAGAGAATATAATGAATATAGAGAATATAGAGAATATAGAGAATATAGAGAATATAGAGAATATAGAGAATATAGAGAATATAGAGAATATAGAGAATATAGAGACCTTTTTCTCTTCATGAATTTTGTTCTTCATTTCAAATACTCAACAAATGTTAATCTGTTACAGCTTTGCTTATGTTCAAACTAAAAAATCTACTTTGTCACAAATCTACAAACCTGGATCGCCAGGAGTACCCTTCTCTGCTGGAGGTCCTTGAACGCCAGGTTGTCCAGGCAAACCTCGTTCACCTGTTCTGCCAGGTCTACCAGCAGGACCATCTGTTCCAGGAGTTCCTTCTTCACCCTACAAGATGACAAGAGTACAGAAATATAGTTCGTCCCTCAATCACAAACATATACACTTAACCTTCAGAAAGATGAAATCACAGTGTCTGCAATTAAAAACCGCAAATCTTACATGGTTAATTTCATCATCATCATCATCGAATGCCGTCTCCGCAACGAAGGTTGGCTAACACAGAGCGCCATTCTGCTCTGTCTCTTGCTTTGATGGTGCAGGTTGTCATAGGCTGATTTGTCAATCTTTTGATGTTACTCGTCCATGTTAGTCTTGGTCTGCCTCTTTTACCTTGTATTTTCCCCTCCAGGATTACTTTTAGTATACTGTTGTGTCTTTTAACATGGCCCAAAAATCGCATTTGTCTTGTTTGAATTGTGTTTATTAGTTCTCTTTTCATTATAAGTTGTTTTAAGACTTCATCGTTTGTTTTCTTTTCCTTCCGTCTAATTCTACCTATTCTTCTATATATCCACATTTCAAAGGCTTCAATTCTCTGTTCTGTTTTCTTGCCTAATGTCCATGTTTCTGCACTATGATCCTCATCTTCAGCATACATTTTTTTTTCAGATTGCTTCTTTAGTACTGATTATTTTACTAGATCTTTAAACTTAGCTGCAGTCATTTATAAGTTTATGTATAGAAGTTGTTTGTTGTTTGTTGGTGTACATTAGAGGTGATATAGAAGTTGTTTGTTGTTTGTTGGTGTACATTAGAGGTGATATAGAAGTTGTTTGTTGTTTGTTGGTGTACATTAGAGGTGATATAGAAGTTGTTTGTTGTTTGTTGGTGTACATTAGAGGTGATATAGAAGTTGTTTGTTGTTTGATGGTGTACATTATAGGTGATATAGAAGTTGTTTGTTGGTGTACATTAGAGGTGGTATAGAAGTTGTTTGTTGTTTGTTGGTGTACATTAGAGGTGATATAGAAGTTGTTTGTTGTTTGATGGTGTACATTAGAGGTGATATAGAAGTTGTTTGTTGTTTGATGGTGTACATTAGAGGTGATATAGAAGATGTGTGTTGTTTGATGGTGTACATTAGAGGTGATATAGAAGTTGTTTGTTGTTTATTGTTTGTTGGTGTACATTAGAGGTGATATAGAAGTTGTTTGTTGTTTGTTGGTGTACTTTAGAGGTGATATAGAAGTTGTTTGTTGTTTGATGGTGTACATTAGAGGTGATATAGAAGTTGTTTGTTGGTGTACATTAGAGGTGATATAGAAGTTGTTTGTTGTTTGATGGTGTACATTAGAGGTGATATAGAAGTTGTTTGTTGTTTGTTGGTATACTTTAGAGGTGATATAGAAGTTGTTTGTTGTTTGTTGGTGTACATTAGAGGTGATATAGAAGTTGTTTGTTGTTTGTTGGTGTACATTAGAGGTGATATAGAAGTTGTTTGTTGTTTGTTGGTGTACATTAGAGGTGATATAGAAGTTGTTTGTTGTTTGTTGGTGTACACTAGAGGTGATATAGAAGTTTTTTGTGTGTTGGTGTACATTAGAGGTGATATAGAAGTTGTTTGTTGTTTGTTTGTGTGCATTAGAGGTGATATAGAAGTTGTTTGTTGTTTGATGGTGTACATTAGATGTGATATAGAAGTTGTTTGTTGTTTGTTGGTGTACATTAGATGTGATATAGAAGTTGTTTGTTGTTTGTTGGTGTACATTAGAGATGATATAGAAGTTGTTTGTTTGTTGGTGTACATTAGAGGTGATATAGAAGTTGTTTGTTGTTTGTTGGTGTACATTATAGGTGATATAGAAGTTGTTTGTTGTTTGATGGAGTACATTGGAGGTGATATAGAAGTTGTTTGAAGTTTGTTGGTGTACATTAGAGGTGATATAGAAGTTGTTTGTTGGTATATATTAGAGGTGATATAGAAGTTGTGTGTTGGTGTACATTAGAGGTGATATAGAAGTTGTTTGTTATTTGTTGGTATACATTAGAGGTGATATAGAAGTTGTTTTTTGTTTGTTGGTATACATCAGAGGTGATATAGAAGTTGTTTGTTGTTTGTTGGTATACATTATAGGTAATATAGAAGTTGTTTGTTGTTTGTTGGTGTACATTAGAGGTGATATAGAAGTTGTTTGTTGGTAGTTGGTATACATTAGAGGTGATATAGAAGTTGTTTGTTGTTTGTTGGTGTACATTAGAGGTGATATAGAAGTTGTTTGTTGTTTGTTGGTGTACATTAGAGGTGATATAGAAGTTGTTTGTTGGTGTACATTAGAGGTGATATAGAAGTTGTTTGTTGGTGTACATTAGAGGTGATATAGAAGTTGTTTCTTTGTTGGTGTACATTAGAGGTGATATAGAAGTTGTTTGTTAGTGTACATCAGAGGTGATTTAGAAATTGTTTGTTGTTTGTTGGTGTACATTAGAGGTGATATAGAAGTTGTTTGTTGTTTGTTGGTGTACATTAGAGGTGATATAGAAGTTGTTTGTTGTTTGTTGGTGTACATTAGAGGTGATATAGAAGTTGTTTGTTGTTTGTTTATTTACACCAGCCTTTTTCAAATATATCTAGTAAAGTCCTGAGGGACTGAATTTTACATAAATTATCACTTCTTCCAATTTCTCACACCAGCAACCATGTGTTCACAGGTGCCTTCATCACACAGGTGTCTTCATCACACAGGTGTCTTCATCACACAGGTGTCCTTCATCACACAGGTGTCTTCATCACACCGGTGTCTTCATCACACAGGTGTCTTCATCACAAAAGTGTCCTTCACACAGGTGTCTTTCATCACACAGGTGTCTTCATCACACAGGTGTCCTTCATCACACAGGTGTCGTTCATCACACAGGTGTCTTCATCACAAAAGTGTCCTTCACACAGGTGTCTTTCATCACACAGGTGTCTTCATCACACAGGTGTCCTTCATCTCACAGGTGTCCATCACACAGGTGTCTTTCATCACATAGGTGTCCTTCATCACACAGGTGTCTTCATCACACCGGTGTCTTCATCACACAGGTGTCTTCATCACAAAAGTGTCCTTCATCTCACAGGTGTCCATCACACAGGTGTCTTTCATCACACAGGTGTCTTCATCACACAGGTGTCCTTCATCACACAGGTGTCCTTTATCACACAGGTGTCCTTCATCACACAGGTGTCTTCATCACACAGGTGTCTTCATCACACAGGTGTCTTCATCACAAAGGTGTCCTTCATCTCACAGGTGTCCATCACACAGGTGTCTTTCATCACACAGGTGTCTTTCATCACACAGGTGTCTTCATCACAAAGGTGTCCTTCATCTCACAGGTGTCCATCACACAGGTGTCTTTCATCACACAGGTGTCTTCATCACACAGGTGTCCTTCATCACACAGGTGTCTTTCATCACACAGGTGTCCTTCATCACACAGGTGTCTTTCATCACACAGGTACAGAATATCTGACTTAAGAGGCACTCTCAATTTGTTAATGGTCGAGAGCTTTGACATTTCAGGTAGATTTTTTCCCTATCAATTTTGCCCACAAAGCAGCCATTTTTGGCCCACTCTTTTTTTCTTCAATTTTTAGTTGCCAAGGATTCTTTAACATGCACAGAAAACACACAGGTCCTCCTGTATTGTGGTGATTTCTGAGAAGACTAGACATTGGATCTCACTAGCCATGACCAGGGCTGGGTAATGCCATGAAGAAAACATGGATTCAAAGAGAAAAATTGCCACAATCTGTGTTGGGATTCGCACCCAGAACCTCCTTGTCCAGAGGCCAAAATCTCTACACCACCCAGCACCCATGCCAAGAAGTTGACTTCAGGAGATAGATGTACACAACAAAGGTGATGTAGAGATTAGTGCTGACAAATACTGCATCTCAAAGGATATAAAGAATATTTTGCAAAGCCATTTTTGACAAAGGGGCTACAAATAAAAAAAAAGATTTCTTCAGTATTATGTGGAGCCAGTCTTGATATACAGAAGTGAATTATGGACACTAGACGAGAAAACATTTATAAAACATTTATAAAATATCTATAGAACATTTATAAAATATTTATAAAACATTTATTAAATATCTATAAAACATTTATAAAATATCTATAGAACATTTATAAAAGATTGTTGAGAATAGTTTGGACAGCAACAACAAAAAACTGACTGTCACACACATACATAGATATGATATACTCATTCATACATGACAGACTTATTTTAAAAATCTACCTGTTCTCCTTTTTCTCCGGCTAATCCAATATTTCCTTGCTCCCCAGGATTCCCCTAAAAAGAAATGTGAAATGTCAATGATTATTCCATTCTGTTTGATTAACTGTTTGTGATAAATGTAACTAATGACTCCTTGGTAAATTTGACTCATGATGATATGTGACTCCTTGATGAGACTGACTCATGATGATATGTGACTCCTTGATAAGACTGACCCATGATGATATGTGACTCTTTGATAAGAATGACTCGTGATGATATGTGACTCCTTGATAAGAATGACATATGATAATGTACAAATCTCCTTTCCAAAGTCCATGTCCAAAACAACGTTACAAAGTGGAAGATGCCATGGCAAAACGTATAGAAAAGAAATACTTCAATAATTGAAATATGGAACATGTTCTGGAATGATCAAGGGAATATGAGTAGACAGGGAAACAAATAGGGAAGAAACCATAAAACCAAATATTCTATCTATTGTCCTTGTATCATCATCATAATCAAGTACCATGCCTGCTAAGAATATGGCTTGATGACGGTTTACACTGATCAAATTAAGTGTGACGCACTATGCGCGAAACGTATGCGGCCGAATTCGGTGTGGCGCATAGTGCATTGAAACGTACGGAAAGAGTTAAAACTGCTACATTTAGAGTTACAGAGAGCTCATGGAGCAAAAATTCTAGACTCTCAATTTCAAACTATCTTTGCTATTAAGTGTCAGACTTTGCACAGGGTCTGCATTCTCTCACCACACATCCCTGGTCTGGATGAGCCTCTCAATATCAACAAGGAAGCTCATGCTTCTGTAGTTGCTGCCAATCTCAGTGTTCTTCATTCTGTTTTTATGCATAGGCTTCTTCTTTGTTTTTATTGATATTATAAATATTAGAGAGTATTCAATATCCTTTCTTTATTGCTTACTTTGGTTTTATAAGAAGCACAACTGATGATGGTTATGGTAATAAGATGTAGCCATTGTTTGATTCTATTAGTAAAGAAAAGAAAAGTACCCCGTCACGCCAAGTGGCATATAGGGAATATGGTGTTAGTGACCATCAATTTGACAGACCTTCAGCACATGATTTTTGGGGTAATGTGGTTAGTATTACGCCCGTGCCGCTTTACTTTCCCAGAAAAAATCCGGTACCCATTTAAGGCTGGGTGAACCAGGAAGCCTTCGGTTGGGATTAAACCCTACCCCTTGTATAACAACTGAAGAGAAAACACTTAAGGACACTGTCACTAACGATGATTAAATCATCATTATCATCAGGTCGCATCTCCCACAGAACATTACATTCACTACATTCCATCTGAAGGAATCTCTGCCTCTAGTCAGATTTCATACTTCTGTTGTCATGTTCAAGGTCTCCTTGATGTTTAGAAACCATCTTTTTCTTGGTCTGCCCCTAATGTGTCACTCAGGAAACAAGTCTTTCATTATTGTTTTTTCCAGTCTGCTGTGTCTTTTGACGTGGCCATAGTATTTTAACTTTCTCTATAGTATAATGTTTATAAGTCAGTTATTTTTCTTGTCTAAATCTTTTAATATATCTTCATTGCTCTTTTTCATTTTCCAAGGTATCTTAAGGATTTTTTTGTAGCATTTTGTTTTGAATCAATTTTCTTCTTTGTTGTTTGCAAGATAATCCATGATTCACAACCATATGTTGCTAGTGAGAAGATACATGCCCTCAGTAATTTTAATGTTACTGCCTTGCTGGTGTTGTGCCATATGTTCTTTGTGCTGTTTAATGTTTGTGTTGCTGTTGTTAACCTTCTGTTGATCTCCTTCTGGCAGTCTCCTTTGTTAGTTACCACAGATCTTAGATAGTCATAGTTTGTTACAGCTTCAAGTTCTACACTCGTGATGATGATTAAATATAAAAATGAATAGGAAACACTTACACTAGGACCTTATTACTAATGATGATTAAATATAAACATGAATAGGAAATACATTAGGACCTTATTACTAATTTATGATTAAATATAAAAATGAATAGGAAATACACTAGGACCTTATTACTAATTTATGATTAAATATAAAAATAAATAGGAAATACACTAGGACCTTATTACTAATTTATGATTAAATATAAAATCTAAGCAGAAAGCTTGACATAAGGACTCTATTAATTCTCCTCCTTCTTCTTCTTTCTTTCAGCTCCCTGTTGAGCATAGGTCATCAGCAAATGCTTTCTAAACCGTGATATTTATTAGCATTTTTTTAAGATCATTCCATGTCTTCTCCATCATCTTCATCTCTGCTTTCATCTGTCTTCTCCAAGAATATTTTGGTCCTGCTTTTTGCCTCTTTCCCTTGGGATTCCAAAAGAGGGCCTGTCATGTAATACTCTCAATTGGTTTCCGCAGTGTTTGTCCTATCTGGCGCCATTGTCTTTGTTGTATCTCTTTGTCCACTGGGATTTGATAGGTACTTTCCTATAATTCTACATTAATGATTTTGTCCTGCCATTTCCATCCTTTTATTCTGTGCAAGCATCCATTAATGAAGATCTGTATCTTCATGACTGTCAATTTTGTTGTTCTCCATGTTTCACAGCCTTATAATAGGACTGATTTAACACTGGAGTTGAACACGTATATTTTTGTATTTAACCTAATTACTTCAGATTTCCATGTGTCACAGCCCTATAATAGGACTGATTTAACACTGGAGTTGAACACGTATATTTTTGTATTTAACCTAATTACTTCAGATTTCCATGTTTCACAGCCCTATAATAGGACTGATTTAACACTGGAGTTGAACATGTATATTTTTGTATTTAACCTAATTACTTCAGATTTCCATGTTTCACAGCCCTATAATAGGACTGATTTAACACTGGAGTTGAACACATATATTTTTGTATTTAACCTAATTACTTCAGATTTCCATGTTTCACAGCCCTATAATAGGACTGATTTAACACTGGAGTTGAACATGTATATTTTTGTATTTAACCTAATTACTTCAGATTTCCATGTTTCCAAGTGTAATGATGGCTTTTGCTTATGCAAAGTTAAAAAAAAGCTCTTGCTTTTGTATCCCAGTTTTGGTATCATTATAAGTTCCTCCCTCTTTGTCTATATTACTGCCTCGATATATGTCAGATTTGATATCTAGTAAAGGTATTTCTCCTACTGTTATTTGGTTATTGCCAACTGCATTAATTTTAACTATTTTCCTCTTATCTCTATTTTCAGTCCCAGATGTTGTGATCTCTTGTCAAGTATGCTCATTGACTCTATTACTAATGATGATTAAATATACAAACTGAAGAGAAAATACATCAGTACTCTATTACTAATGATGATTAAATATACAAACTGAAGAGAAAATACATCAGTACTCTATTACTAATGATGATTAAATATACAAAATGAAGAGAAAACACATCAGGACTCTATTACTAATGATGATTAATTATACAAACTGAAGAGAAAACACATCAGGACTCTATTACTAATGATGATTAAATATACAAACTAAAGAGAAAACACATCAGGACTCTATTACTAATGATGATTAAATATACAAACTGAAGAGAAAACACATCAGGACTCTATTACTAATGATGATTAAATATACAAACTGAAGAGAAAACACACCAGGACTCTATTACTAATGATGATTAAATATACAAACTGAAGAGAAAACACATCAGGACTCTATTACTAATGATGATTAAATATACAAACTGAAGAGAAAACACATCAGGACTCTATTACTAATGATGATTAAATATACAAACTGAAGAGAAAACACATCAGGACTCTATTACTAATGATGATTAAATATACAAACTGAAGAGAAAACACATCAGGACTCTATTACTAATGATGATTAAATATACAAACTGAAGAGAAAACGCATCAGGACTCTATTACTAATGATGATTAAATATACAAACTGAAGAGAAAACACATCAGGACTCTATTACTAATGATGATTAAATATACAAACTGAAGAGAAAACACATTAGGACTCTATTACTAATGATGATTAAATACACAAACTGAAGAGAAAACACATCAGTACTCTATTACTAATGATGGTTAAATATACAAACTGAAGAGAAAACACATCAGGACTCTATTACTAATGATGATTAAATATACAAACTGAAGAGAAAACACTTACACTAGGACCTTGAGGACCAACATCTCCATAGTCCCCAATCTCACCAGGGCTGCCCTGTGAATGCAGAAAATAAGAAATAATTAATTTCAAAAACAAAAATATTTCTATTACAACCCGTCAGGTCTCAACTTGTTGAACAGCTACTTCTTCAGAATCTGCCCGTATGAAAGTTTTCCAATGACATATGTATGCTTGATGCTTCTTCCACTTTACTGTATGATCTAATCCAACTGTGTTCAGTATCTATGTATTCTAATTACTTTCACATCTTTATCGGTGTAATTCTTTGAGCACGTACAGATGATAACCTGATCTGTTCTGATCTTGTCTATGTCAAGACCTGATGTATCATTTTGGCATGGTCAACGAAAGCAACCACTCTTGTCCAGCTATCTTTCTGCTGTTTGTGATTTGGCAAAGTCCAGGCCCATCCATGTTCTCATTTCAGCTCTTGTCTGATTTGGGAACAGAAAATAAGAAAATCTGTCCCTACCATTGACCCCCAGTGAACACACGCTCCTCTCATAGGTCCTCTAGTCCCTCTCAATAATTTGCGTGTTATCAGAAAATGATAACTGATGATGCTCGCTATAGTTCTTGCCTTGATTTTATTTTTCACGTCATTAACCAGCTTCTTCTTTCCTTCCTCATTTGCCTTTCAGCATCGATGGTGATATAATTTGTAATAATTTCCTCTTCTGTTGGCCTCTCCTGCTGTTATGTTTCCTGTTTATTAAAGGTTAGTTGTGTAGTGTTTGAGTTTTTCTGCTTTATCAGGTGGCCAAACCATTTTATCTGTTATTTCTTTATATATTCTATGGTGGGAATTATTCCTAGCTTTTTTTTCTCAGTTCTTCATTTCTTAACTTATCTCTCAGGCTATTTCCTGTCATTTGTCTAGTACATTTCAAGTTGGTTATTTTTCTCTTTGTTCTTGCATCTGGTGTCCAGGTCTGTCATTTCATAAATCAACTTTTGGTATGCATCAAAACTTTCAAGAACTGGACAATGTGTTGGATGGTTCCCCACAGTCTGATAGCAAGATCTTCTAAAATGGCAAGAAATTATTTTAAATTGTGCCTGAGTCTGGTAATGTTAATCTGAGAAAGTTGGGAAACCATGTTATGGTGTAGTAGTCCAACATGGATATTCACTGGTGTAGAATATTCCAAATGTAAAATACTAACAAGTTTTACTTTGCTATTTAACTTAGTCCCTACCTGGTAGTCTGTAGAAGATAGGCTCAACAATTTGGTCACATTGCTTGATTCCACTCATTTTATCTTTAATGGTGGACTGCTTGTGATCTGTATCTCTTGATCTCTTGAATCTTTATCTCTCAATCTCTATGATTTGTATCTCTCAATCTCTATGATCTTTATCTCTCTGATATTTCTATTAACATGATATTTCTACTAACATAACAATTTTACTAACATGATTTTCTACTAACATGACATTTCTGCCAGCATGATATTTCTACTACATGATTTTCTACTAACATGACATTTCTGCCAGCATGATATTTCTACTACATGGTATCTCTACTAACATGATATTTCTACTAACATGATATTTCTACTAACATGATATTTCTACTAACATGATATTTCTACTAACCTAACAATTTAACTAACATGATTTTCTACTAACATGACATTTCTGCCAGCTTGATATTTCTACTACCTGGTATCTCTATTAACATGATATTTCTACTAACATGATATTTCTACTAACATGATATTTCTACAAATATGATATTTCTACTAACATGATATTTCTACTAACATGATATTTCTACTAACATAACAATTCTACTGACATGATTTTCTTCTAACATGACATTTCTGCCAGCATGATATTTCTACTACATGGTATCTCTATTAACATGATATTTCTACCAACATGATATTTCTACCAACATGATATTTCTACTAACATGATATTTCTACCAACATGATATTTCTACTAACATGATATTTCTACCAACATGATATTTCTACCAACATGATATTTCTACCAACATGATATTTCTACCAACATGATATTTCTACCAACATGATATTTCTACCAACATGATATTTCTACTAACATGATATTTCTACTAACATGATATTTCTACCAACATGATATTTCTACTAACATGATATTTCTACCAACATGATATTTCTACCAACATGATATTTCTACTAACATGATATTTCTACTAACATGATATTTCTACCAACATGATATTTCTACCAACATGATATTTCTACCAACATGATATTTCTACCAACATGATATTTCTACTAACATGATATTTCTACCAACATGATATTTCTACTAACATGATATTTCTACCAACATGATATTTCTACTAACCTGATATTTCTACTAACATGACATTTCTGCCAGCATGATATTTCTACTACATGGTATCTCTATTAACATGATATTTCTACCAACATGATATTTCTACCAACATGATATTTCTACTAACATGATATTTCTACTAACATGATATTTCTACCAACATGATATTTCTACCAACATGATATTTCTACCAACATGATATTTCTACCAACATGATATTTCTACCAACATGATATTTCTACCAACATGATATTTCTACCAACATGATATTTCTACTAACATGATATTTCTACTAACATGATATTTCTACCAACATGATATTTCTACTAACATGATATTTCTACCAACATGATATTTCTACCAACATGATATTTCTACTAACATGATATTTCTACTAACATGATATTTCTACCAACATGATATTTCTACCAACATGATATTTCTACCAACATGATATTTCTACCAACATGATATTTCTACTAACATGATATTTCTACCAACATGATATTTCTACTAACATGATATTTCTACCAACATGATATTTCTACTAACCTGATATTTCTACCAACATGATATTTCTACTAACATAACAATTCTACCAACATGATATTTCTACTAACATGATATTTCTACCAACATGATATTTCTACTAACATGATATTTCTACCAACATGATATTTCTACCAACATGATATTTCTACCAACATGATATTTCTACTAACATGATATTTCTACTAACATAACAATTCTACTAACATGATTTTCTACTAACATGATATTTCTACCAACATGATATTTCTACCAACATGATATTTCTACTAACATGATATTTCTACTAACATAACAATTCTACTGACATGATTTTCTACTAACATGATATTTCTACCAACATATTTCTACCAACATGATATTTCTACTGACATGCTATTTTAATCTATCTATCAATCTTTCGAGCTGTAGTCCACCTATAGGGCTAGACCCAGATGCTCTTTCCCTGTTTCTAAATTGTCTTTCTAGCAGTCTCATTCCTCGCAAAGATCTTTTATCAAATCTCGCCATTTATCTCTGTTCTGTGCAAGCATCCTGATCTCATTGAGGGAGCTGATTCCTGCTGCCTTTGCCTCCCTGATCAATGTTCTTCTCAGTGTTTTTCTGGGTCAGCCTCTTTACCTCTTACCTGTTGTTTCCCACATGAGGGCTTCCTTTGCTATTCAGTTATTATCTCTTCTCATCACATGTCCAACATATGACCATCGTCTTTTTCTTTATTACTGAAGATATTAGTGGTTGATTGGCGATTTCTCTAATTTCCTCGTTTGTTTTGAATTTGTTCCAAGCTATACTTAGACATTTATTTTCAAATGCGTTCAACTTTGTTTATATGTTTTTTTAAAATTGTTTTCCAGCTCTCACATGCATACATAAGGGTTGAAAGTATGTTTCATTTGAATAGTCTAAGTTTTGTGTTTGTGCTGATGAGTTTCGATTTCCACATCTTCTCAAGGCTTCTGAAAAACATTACTGTTTTAACGATTCCGATTCTAATTTATTTACTTGTATTCCCGTCCCGATGAATGTGACTTCCAGGATAGATAAAGTGATTGATCTCTTCACTGTTTTATTTTCCATGTATATTCTGTCATCTGTCGAAACCAAATTTTTCATGACTTTAGTCTTTTCATGATTGATCTCAAGCCCTATTTTATTGGCAGTTGATGATAGTTCATTTGTGTTTTCTTGCATCATTTTTATGTGACTGCTGATGTGGATTATGTCATCAGCAAAGTCAAGGTCCTCCAACTGGCCTCCATGTATCCATTTGATGTCTTTGTTACCAGTGCAGCATTTCTTCATTATGAAGTTCAAGGCAACTCCAAATAACAAGGGAGATAAAATACATCCTTGTTTAACACTAGTTTCTGTTGAAAAACTTTCACTCAGTCCTTCTTCCATATGACCTGCACATGTGTAACTATTTCTATCTATCTATTGACCTTTCGAGCCGTAACCGGCCCATAGGGCGTAGACCAAGATACACCTTCTCCTATATGAATTTTTGTTCTAGCAGTTTTCTTTTAAAGATATTTTATCAAATCTCGCCATCTGTCTCTGTTCTGTGCAAGCAGTTCTATCTCATTGAGGGAGCCGATTCCTGCTGCTCTTGCCTCTCTCATCAATGTTCTTCTCAGTGTCTCCCTGGGTCTTCCTCTTTTTCTTTTACCTGTTGTTTCCCATATGAGGGCTTGCTTTGCTATTCGATTATTATATCTTCTCATCACATGTCCAACGTATGACCATCGTCTTTTCTTTATTACTGAAGATATTAGTGGTTGATTGGCGATTTCTCTAATTTCCTCGTTTGTTTTGAATTCGTTCCATTCTATACCAAGTATTTCTATTAACATGATATTTCTACCAACATGATCCCCATCAAGGCCAGCTCCTTGTCGTGGGGATGGGGCTTAACAGTCACCAGGGACTGAAAACCAAGACTGGCCAGGCCTTCCTACACCCGTGCAAGACCACAGTCTGCTCTAGCAATTTTAAGTGCTGAAGTCGGAGGCAACCAGCCAAAAGGCGCACTACAAAAATCAGGATGCCACGCACTCACGCCAATGGGAAGCATGCCTATAACTGCAAATCGATATGGCACTCGCCCTGTGATGGACACTCAGGCAGGTGCAGCGCCGGGCCCTCTGCCTCGAAAGGGCCCAACCTATATTACTGGATGTCCTTCTCAATCGCTCTGTGGAGTCAGGGGGCGAGAGAATAGAGTTACTGGCCAACCCAAAATAAGACCACTCAAAATAATGCACTGGAATGCTGAAGGCATCAACAGCAAAAGAGATGGGTACAGTAAAAAGATAGAATTAGAAAATATCCTGCATGAAGAACAAGTAAGCATATGCTGTTTGCAGGAAACCCATCTAAACAACGACATAGCCTTGAAGATTAGGGGATACCAGTGCTACCGATCTGACAGGAAAAACAGACAAAAGGGCGGAATACTGACTCTTGTAAGGAACAACATTAATGCATGTCAGATTGAAGTGTATATGGATGGGGCGGAATATCAAATACTGCACCTCAGGACAGGAAATACAGACTTCCATCTACTAAACTACTACTGTCCGAGTGACCGCCCACTAGCACTAGACACAATTACATTAAAAGAAAGAATAATTGTATGTGGAGACTTTAACAGCCATTCACAGAGCTGGGGCTATGAAGATATGGACAAGAGAGGTGAAGAACTTGAAAATTGGCAGGATGACAATGGGCTTATACTATTAAACCAGGCAACAGATCCACCAACATTCTATTCCAGATCATGGCATACCACATCTACACCAGACCTTGCTTTCCATTCACCAGACCTGGATTGGAATATCACACGTATTGTTGGGAAACAACTTGGAGGCAGCGACCACCGACCTGTCTTTTTAGTGGTGCAAAATGAGGCCGTCAGGGAGAGCAGCACTCTCTCCAGATGGAATTACAAAAAGGCAGACTGGAAAATGTATCAACATTACACCAGTGTACTGACTAAAGATCTAAATACAGACAGAGACATCAACAAAATAGTTGATGAATTCAGTAGACTAATAATACAAGCTGCCAGTGAAACAATACCAGAGGGGCACGGAAACACTACAAACCATACTGGAATAGTGAACTAGAGCAACTGCACAATGACATGGAAACATCTCGAAAACAAGCAGAAAATAACCCTGCCAGGAACACCACAATAACTATCAGCATGCTAAAGCCAAATTTCAATGGGCTAAACTACAAGCCAGACGGAGAAGTTGGAAAGAGAAAACAGAGTACATGAATCTAGAACGAGACACAAGAAAAGTGTGGAAGCTTGTAAAACAGCTGAATGATGAGGGTACAGAAGGGAACACAAAAATTACACTGAAGAAGGATGGAAACATTCTAACAGGTAAACATGCAGCAAATCACTTTGCAGACTCCTTTGCAAATGACAACAATATTGAAATTAGCCTAGAGAAACGTCAAGAGACCCGTCTAAAACAACAAAATGCAAGACAAGAAGAGACTGCACATGAAGTCATGGAAATACCCATTACACAAGAGAGCTAGAGCTGGCAATATCCAAATTAAAAATGAAAAAGTCACCAGGTAGTGATGGAGTGTCTAATGAAATGATTAAGAACTTGGGAACTGCAGCTAAAGCAAAACTACTGCAGATCTACAACATTTGCTGGATCACAGGTAAAGTGCCACAGGCATGGAGAGAAGCAATTATGATACCATTACTAAAGCCAGGAAAAGATGGTTCAATGACATCCAGCTATAGACCAATCAGCCTTACAAGCTGTTTGTGTAAAACAATGGAACGTATAATCAATCTCAGACTGCAGTGGTACCTGGAAAGTGAAAATCTCCTTGTCCCACAACAAGCAGGCTTTAGACAGTGTTACTCTACCGAAGATCAGGCAACCTATCTTTCCCAGGAAATTGAGATGCGTTTCAAGAAAAGAAACTGGTACTAGCAGCATGGATAGACCTAAAGAAAGCATTTGATAAGGTATGGAAGGAAGGGCTTTTGAAGAAACTGAGAAATTATGGAGTAAATGGCAGGATGTACAAATGGGTCAAAGCATACCTGCATAACAGGAGAGCAGAGTGCAACTGGATGGTCTTAAGAGTAAGAAGGTCTTACTGCGCCAGGGCGTTCCACAGGGAGGGGTACTATCTCCAACACTTTTCTGATCTACATCAATGACCTAGTTACTGAACTACCACATGGTATCAAAGTGGCAATGTATGCAGATGACTTGGTAATGTGGTGCACAGAGGAGTATGCAACAGTGGCCTCCAAATTGTTACAAAGAGCTATGAATGCACTGAATTCATGGACAAATAGATGGTGTATCAGCATCAATACAGACAAATGCAGTACTACACTTTTCACTCTTTCCCCAAAACAAAAAGCAGGAGCCATCTATATAAACAATGAGCCTGTGAAAGAAGACATACAGGCTACGTATCTCGGAGTTACATTTGATAACAAACTATCTTGGAAACAGCAGATAAATAAGGCAACCCAAAAAGCAAGGAGAAAATGGCTATTCTAAGAAAGCTGTGTGGAACTACGTGGGGTGCGAGTGGGAAAATACTCAGTAAAGTTTACCAACAGAGTATACGCCCACATTTAGAATATGGATCATCTGCATGGTGTTCAGCATCAAACACCACACTTCAAGAACTGGATAAAGTACAAAACCAGGCACTTAGGGTCATCACAGGAGCAATGAAATCAACACCAATATTAGAGATGGAGAAATTGTGGAGGATACCAGCACTGAGAGAACGGAGGGACACAAAGGTGCTGATACAGGCAGAAAATTTGCTTGCATGCCGAGACATCCAATGAAGGACCGATTCCAAAATCTTGCATTGGGACGACTTAAGAGAAGCAGTTTTATCCACCAAGCCAAGCGTATTAGTAGACAAACACCAGACATGCCAAGAGCTGTTAACCCCCTACTGCCCATACCAGAACAGACTCCCTGGACAGAGGAATCTGGATTATCAGTTCAAATACGGACAGAAGTGAAAGGAATAGTTGATAAAGAGGAACAGAATAGTCTACAGCGAAAAACAATAACTCTCAGTTTCCTGGATGAAGAATACCCACAAGACCTATGGATTCGTGTGTATACAGATGGATCAGCACAGAATGCAGTAAAAAATGGGGGAGCAGGTGCATATATAGAATACCCAAATAACACTAGGGATATGAATAAAATAGCAACAGGGAAATATTGTCACAATTATGATGCAGAAATACAAGCAATAAAGTTAGCAATAGAAAAACTGCTGAACATTAATCTTAGCCCGCAGCCTGTAGTGTTTTTGACAGATGCAAGATCAGTACTCCAGGCACTACAATCCAGAAAATTACCACATCTGCAGACCTTATTGACTGAACTCTGCAAGCACCACAGGGTTGCCCTGCAGTGGATCCCATCTCACTGTGGAATACCAGGAAATGAGAAAGCAGATCAGTTGGCAAAGGAAGGTTCAACAGGCACACAACTAGATACACCTGTTACATACCATCATAAGAAACAGATAATCAAATCAATCAGAGGACCACAAGCCCCAAATCAGGATGCCTTTTATAATATGAATAGATATGAACAAGTTATCATTATACGTCTCAGAACAGGACACAATCGACTCCATAGTCACATGTATACAAAATTCAAGATCGGCACCTCAACTACTTGTACATGTGGACAGGCGCCCCAGACTGCTGAACACATACTTCAAGACTGCACTGAATATAGTAGACTGAGGAAAATCCATTGGCCCATAGATACAACACTACAGACAAAACTATATGGGCCACTGCAAGAATTACAAAAGACAGTAACATTTATACAGGAAACGACATTGCAGATATAGACAATGCTTCAGGCGAACGAAAGATAGATAGATAGATACCAACATGATATTTCTACAAACATAATATTTCTACTAACAAGATCTTTCTACTAACATCATATTTCTACTAACATGACATTTCTACCAACATGATATTTCTACTAACATGATATTTCTACTAACAAGATCTTTCTACTAACATCATATTTCTACTAACATGACATTTCTACCAACATGATATTTCTACTAACATGATATTTCTACCAACATGATATTTCTACCAACATAATATTTCTACCAACAAGATCTTTCTACTAACATCATATTTCTACTAACATGACATTTCTACCAACATGATATTTCTACTAACATGATATTTCTACCAATATGATATTTCTACCAACAAGATATTTCTACCAACATCATATTTCTGCCAACATGATATTTCTACTAACAAGATATTTCTACCAACATGATATTCCTACCAACATATTTCCACCAACATGATATTTCTATGCATTATTTACCTTTGTTCCCTCAGGACCAGGTGGGCCAGGGCTACCATTGTCTCCATCTTCTCCCGCGGGTCCAGGTGAACCCCTTGGCCCAGGATTGCCTCGCTCCCCCTGAAATGAACACAAAACTGTTTTCCTTTGTCTTCATAAAAGACAGTCCATTTATGTGGGCAGGTCAGCAACCCATTCAATCTTCAAAAATACAAAGTAGCCACATGGCTTTTGATACGCAATTACAACAGACACCAAAGTATGGGACAGTAATATGTAATCTTTAAGGATGAATGAATAAGCAATTACAACAGAGGAGAGTATAGGTAGTGGGAGTGATGTTTGCCCATGATTAACTGTTACATTTTGTTAAAAATTGTATTTTGAGGCAATGATTTTTACAATGGTATCATAATCTAGGGTTGAAGGATTTTCTCAGAGGCTCCACTTTCTTCTTGTTTAAGTCTAGAATTGACAGCTCATTCCAGATTCTCTTTGTCTTTCTTTTTCTCGTTCACCATTCAACGTCCTCAATGATGGTTCTAAGACAGCACAAAATGACAAACATATAAGATTTTGTGTAAAATAACTAGGTTCTGCCAAATGTCTCACCCACAGCTAATTTATATTGGACAAGTCTGCCACACATAGGTCCTAGTCATGTAGTAAAGGTCACTAGATATGGAGTAAAGGTCACTAGTCATGGAGTAAAGGTCACTAGTCATGGAGTAAAGGTCACTAGTCATGCAGTAAAAGTCACTAGTCATGGAGTAAAGGTCACTAGTCATGGAGTAAAGGTCACTAGTCATGGAGTAAAGGTCACTAGTCATGGAGTAAAGGTCACTAGTCATGGAGTAAAGGTCACTAGTCATGGAGTAAAGGTCACTAGTCATGGAGTAAAGGTCACTAGTCATGGAGTAAATGTTGCTAGTTATGGAGTAAAGGTCCCTAGTCATTGAGTAAAGGTCCCTAGTTATGGAGTAAAGGTCCCTATCATGGAGTAAAGGTCCCTAGTCATTGAGTAAAGGTCTCTAGTTATGGAGTAAAGGTCTCTATCATGGAGTAAAGGTCCATAGCCATTTAGTAAAGGTCCCTAGTCATGGAGTAAAGGTCCCTATCATGGAGTAAAGGTCCTAGTCATGGAGTAAAGGTCCCTAGTCATTGAATAAAGGTCCCTAGTTATGGAGTATAGGTCTCTAGTCATGGAGTAAATGTCGCTAGTCATGGAGTAAAGGTCCCCAGTCATTGAATAAAGGTTGCTAGTCATGGAGTAAAAGTCCCTAGTCATGGAGTAAAGGTCCCTAGTCATTGAGTAAAGGTCCCTAGTCATGGAGTAAATGTCGCTAGTCATAGAGTAAAGGTCCCTAGTCATTGAATAAAGGTCCCTAGTCATGGAGTAAAAGTCCCTAGTCATGGAGTAAATGTCGCTAGTTATGGAGTAAAAGTCCCTAGTCATGGAGTAAATGTCGCTAGTCATGGAGTAAAAGTACCTAGTCATGGAGTAAAAGTCCCTAGTCATGGAATAAATGTCGCTAGTCATGGAGTAAAAGTCCCTAGTCATGGAATAAATGTCGCTAGTTATGGAGTAAAAGTCCCTAGTCATGGAATAAATGTCGCTAGTCATGGAGTAAAAGTCCCTAGTCATGGAATAAATGTCGCTAGTCATGGAGTAAAAGTCCTAGTCATGGAATAAATGTCGCTAGTTATGGAGTAAAAGTCCCTAGTCATGGAATAAATGTCGCTAGTTATGGAATAAAGGACCCTAGTCATGGAGTAAAAGTCCCTAGTCATGGAGTAAAGGTCCCTAGTCATGGAGTAAAGGTCCCTAGTCATTGAGTAAATGTCGCTAGTTATGGAGTAAAGGTCCCTAGTCATGGAGTAAAAGTCCCTAGTCATGGAGTAAATGTCGCTAGTCATGGAGTAAAGGTCCCTAGTCATTGAGTAAATGTCGCTAGTTATGGAGTAAAGGTCCCTAGTCATGGAGTAAATGTCGCTAGTCATGGAGTAAAGGTCCCTAGTCATGGAGTAAATGTCGCTAGTTATGGAGTAAAGGTCCCTAGTCATGGAGTAAATGTCGCTAGTCATGGAGTAAAGGTCCCTAGTCATGGAGTAAATGTCGCTAGTCATGGAGTAAAGGTCCCTAGTCATTGAGTAAATATCGCTAGTTATGGAGTAAAGGTCGCGACTCATGTGGTAAAGGTCGCTAGTTATGGAATCTGTGCCAGATGCACATTCATCACAATTACCTAATTGGAGCATGTGACACAGATGGTGTTTTGATCTATATATGATGATCAGAGCTGCAAAAAATATTATTATACGCTGATCAAACAACGTTGGTTTTGCTTGGCCTACTTATACTGTATGAAAGATGGCCGCATACCAAAAGATATACTTTATAGTCAACTAGCAGATGACAAAAGAACTAGGGCCGCCCAAAACTCTGATTTGTAGATGTGTGTAAACGTGACATGAAGACTCTGAACATAAATCCTGTTGCCTGGGAAGAAATAGCTGCAGACCGCAATCTATGGAAACACACTCTATTGCTCCAACTCAAACTTGAGGCAGACAGGTTCATAGAAAAACAGAATACACGGGGAAAGAAAAGAAAAATAATTTTTCCTAGTGGCACTGCAAAAACCATAGCCAACTATGACTGACAGAGGCTACTATAATCAACTATGACTGATGGAGACTTCTATAATCAACTATGACTGAAGGAGGCTACTATAATCAGCTATGACTGATGGAGACTACTATAATGAACTATGACTTACAGAAGCCACTATAATCAACTATGACTTATGGTTTGCTGCTACTGTGCTGTATCATGTTGTGCACTCTACAATCCAACTTCAGTTTGCATTTGTTTGGGACTGCTTCTCTAGCTTTGGTTTCACATTTTGAGTTACTTCTGTCAGGGCAATGTTTATTGCCATTGTCAAAATTGGATCTACCTTTACAAGCTCTTCTCATTCAACTATGTTCATGTCACATTCTGCCATGTCACATTCTGACACATCACATTCGCATTAAATTTAATAGTAAAAAAAAACTGGGTAAATGAAAAAGTAGCAGCACAACTCACAGGGTAACCTTCTCTGCCGAGTGGACCTGTCTCCCCTGTTACTCCAGCACCTCCATCAACACCAGGCTCACCTGGGTTTCCTTGTGGACCTGGTGAGCCTTGGAATCCTGTAGGTCCACGTGGTCCACCTGATCCTGGCACACCTGTCTCTCCCTGTCATGGAAGACAAATCTGAGGTCATCTTTACAAGATGAAAATATTGATATTATTATGATAACAACACGTTATAAAACAACCTTGAGATGAGATGAAAATATTGATATTATTATGATAACAACACGTTATAAAACAACCTTAAGATGAGATGAAAATATTGATATTCTTATGATAACAACACGTTATAAAGCAATCTTGACAAAATGAAAACGATATTTATATGGTAATAACATGTGATAAGGCAATCTTGACTTTATATAATATCAAGCAGTCAAAGAACAGAACAATTCACTTGAACTAAGATTGACACTATGTCAAAGAGCAAGAATCGAGCAGTCAAAGAACAGAACAATTCACTTGAACTAAGATTGACACTATGTCAAAGAGCAAGAATCGAACAATCAGAAGAATGGATAGCAACATGCTTCTATACAGGGAAGAATAGAGGTACGTGAAATATGATATTTTGAATTGAAAATTATCTGCCTTTGAATATTTGTACACATGTTTATAATAAATAATATATTCTTTCCTTCAGATATCATCAACAGATTGCTATTTTAATTTTTTTAAAACTATTTTCCTTTCCGGTGAAGTATCACATGTACTACATTTAATTATATTATTGTGTGAAATTATAAAATGAAAAAGACATGTGATGGAAGTTTTCTAAATTAAAAATTAATCTGGTCCAAAACTAAAGAAAACAAAGTCCAGATAGTCTGGAAAGAGTTAAATTGATTTTTGTAACAATTCCCTAGAGCTATTGGTCGTTAACTTTGTTCTTTCATCTTTAATCTCCTTGTCATGTGTGTTATTTAGCCATTGAATCAGGCTAGTTCATGTTCTGCTACACCATCAATGTCACCATGACAGTAGTTCAGCCACCAAAACTGTCAGAGCATGCGCTGCTACAGCCTCTGTTGTGATTCTTTCCAAGAAAATGTTGACATCAGATCAACACTCGACTAACAAATCAACTAATTCAGCTCGGTGAAAGTAAACCAAAAAAATAATGTTTGAAAAGAAATGAAACAATTTAAAATGTAATGTAAACAAAAGTAAGAAAAAAGTAACAAAATACTGAGATAAAAGTGTCACCAACCTCCGGACCTGGAAGACCTTGATGTCCTCTATCTCCAGTTGACCCAGCATCCCCCGGGGGTCCTCTCTGTCCAGGAGAGCCTGGCTGGCCATCTTTACCAGGCTGGCCCTAATTAAAGAAATGGGCAAATCAGCTAATGGCCAACACATTTCAAACACAAACACCTGATTTATAAAACCAAGCAACACATTTCAACACAAACACCTGATTTATAAAACCAAGCAACACATTTCAAACACAAACACCTGATTTATAAAACCAAGCAACACATTTCAAACACAAACACCTGATTTATAAAACCAAGCAACACATTTCAAACACAAACACCTGATTTATAAAACCAAGCAACACATTTCAAACACAAACACCTGATTTATAAAACCAAGCAACACATTTCAAACACAAACACCTGATTTATAAAACCAAGCAACACATTTCAAACACAAACACCTGATTTATAAAACCAAGCAACACATTTCAAACACAAACACCTGATTTATAAAACCAAGCAACACATTTCAAACACAAACACCTGATTTATAAAACCAAGCAACACATTTCAAACACAAACACCTGATTTATAAAACCAAGCAACACATTTCAAACACAAACACCTGATTTATAAAACCAAGCAACACATTTCAAACACAAACACCTGATTTATAAAACCAAGCAACACATTTCAAACACAAACACCTGATTTATAAAACCAAGCAACACATTTCAAACACAAACACCTGATTTATAAAACCAAGCAAATCATGAAAGACATTTATAAAAAATGTAAATGCCTCATTTTTATCCTAGAAACAGGGAAAGAAACAATCTGTGTCACAGAGACAATATTACATTCTATATGAAATAGGAAATGTGATTATTAGTTCACATTTGACATAATTGTTATAAAAATGTTTTCATAATAATTTATAAAATGAAATGTAATGCAAATATCAAGAGTATATAAATGATTGTCAGTTATACTAAGCTAAAAAAAATATAGAATATATATTATATAGATATAGTTGCCATTTATACAATATATATATATATATTATATAGAAATAGTTGCCATTTATACTATCTATCTATTGACCTTTCGAGCCGTAACCGGCCCATAGGGCGTAGACCAAGATACACCTTCTCCTATATGGATTTTTTTGTTCTAGCAGTTTTCTTTTAAAGATATTTTATCAAATCTCGCCATCTGCCTCTGTTCTGTGCAAGCAGTTCTATCTCATTGAGGGAGCCGACTCCTGCTGCTCTTGCCTCTCTCATCAATGTTCTTCTCAGTGTCTCCCTGGGTCTTCCTCTTTTTCTTTTACCTGTTGTTTCCCATATGAGGGCTTGCTTTGCTATTCGGTTATTATCTCTTCTCATCACATGTCCAACGTATGACCATCGTCTTTTCTTTATTACTGAAGATATTAGTGGTTGATTGGCGATTTCTCTAATTTCCTCATTTGTTTTGAATTCGTTCCATGCTATACCAAGTATTTTCCTTAGACATTTATTTTCAAATGCGTTCAACTTTGTTTCTATATCTCTTGTTGTTTTCCAGCTTTCACACGCATACGTAAGGGTTGATAGTACATTTGATTTGAATAGCCTAAGTTTTGTGTTTGTGCTGATAAGTTTTGATTTCCACAACTTTTCAAGGCTTCTGAAAGACATTGCTGCTTTAGCTATTCTGATTTTAATTTCTTTGCTCGTATCCCCTTCTCGATCAATGTGACTTCCAAGATAGATAAAGTGATCGATCTCTTCTACTGGTTTGTTTTCCATGTATATTTTGTCACCTGTTGGAATTAAACTAGTCATGACTTTAGTCTTTTCATGATTGATCTCAAGCCCAATTTTGCTGGCTATTGATGATAGTTCATTTGTGTTTTCCTGCATCGTTTTTATCTGACTGCTGATGAGGACTATGTCATCAGCAAAGTCGAGGTCCTCCAAATGGTCTCCTTGTATCCATTCGATGCCTTTATTACCAGTGCAGCATTTCTTCATTATGAAGTCCATAACAATTCCAAATAACAAGGGCGATAAAATACATCCTTGTTTAACCCCAGTTTCTATTGGGAAACATTCGCTCAGTCCTTCCTCTGTTCGAACTGCACATGTGTAACCATCATACATGTCTTTGATAATATTTATGATTTTTGATGGTAAACCATCATTTATACTATATATATATATATATATATATATATATATATATATATATATATATGTATATATATATATATATATATATATATATTATATAGAAATAGTTGCCATTTATACTATATATATATATATATATATATATATATATATATATATATATTATATAAATGTCAACAAAACAGAAGTCATGAACGTCGCCAAAAATAAACAGAACATCAACATAACTATAGAAGGTAAACAACTAAAACAATTAGAGGAATTCAAATACCTAGGAAGTCTAATGCCAAACGATAATTCTCAAACAGCAGAGATAGAATCAAGATCCAACAAAGCTTTTTTAAATCATTGGACAGTTATCACCACTATTGTCCAACAAGGAAATAACTCTGGAGGCAAAACGAGCACTATACAATACAATCTTCATCCCAACGTTGTGCTACCAATGCCAGACCTGGACCCTAGATGCAAGAACAATAAGTAAAATAACCTCTACAGAGATTAAATGTGTTAGACGAATGACAGGAAACAGTCTGAGAGATAAGATCAGAAATGAAGAACTGAGAAAAAAGCTAAGAATAGCCCCCGCCATAGAATATATAAGGAAACAACAGATAAAATGGTTTGGCCACGTGACAAGGCAGAAAGAACAAAACACAACACAACGAGCCTTCAACAAACATTGTGTGAACACCAGACCCAAGGGTCGATGGAATATTAGAAGCACTAGGAAACATAACAGCAGCAGAGGCGAACAGAAGAGCAAAAGACCGCAAATTATATTTCACCTCGACGCTGAAAGGCAGATGAGGAAGGAAAGAAGAAGATATAAATGTCTGGATTTATTTGAAAACAAATGCCTGAGGAAAATATTTGGTATACCATGGAATGAGTTAAAGACTTGTGCAGAAATAAGAGAAATGACAAAACATCCAAAAATATCAACTATAATCAAAAGAAGGTGGTTATACGCTGGACATGAGATGAGAAGAGACAAGAAAAGAATCTCAAAGCAGTCCTTCAAATGAAAATCATGAGGATAAAAGAAAAGAGGCCAAACTGAAGAAAAAACTAAAACAAACATTGAAACAAGAAGCAACAACAGTAGAAATCAACTCCCTCATTGAGATTGAGCAACTCACCCAGAACAGAGCTGTGTGGTGAGACCCAATGCATGGTCTGACAGTTGAAAAGTTGTCAGACACAAGAGTCAAGAATTTTTGCCCTATCAGAAATTATAACAAAAGCCGTTAAGAAATAACAAGAATTTACCAGAAATTATAACAAAAGCTGCTAAGAAATAACAAGAATTTATCAGAAATTATAACAGAAGTTGCTAAGAAACAACAAGAATTTACCCGCTCTCCTTGGGGTCCCTGAGCTCCTTGTTGTCCTACCCCTCCTGGTTGTCCTGGAGGTCCCATCTCTCCAGGAGGACCATCAGATCCAATAGGACCCTACAAAGAATTATTTATTCATCACCTAAATTAACTGTCTGACAAATGCCGTTGTCTTATTTTAACTATATATTTTCATTTATGTTTTTGTGCATTTTATTTGTTCATCATTAAAGATACTGTGTTCTTTAATTTGTGATTTGTAAAAAAAATTATTTTATCTCTCAAATAGGAAACAGAGGGCAAAAGAAAATAAGGCAAACCTAGAGCAAGAAATACTAAAAAGAACACTGAGGTGAGCAATAAGTGACAACAGAGAGCATCAGCTGGTTCAGAGGCTTATCCAGAACAGGGGCAAGTGGTGAAATAAAATACAGGTCCCGTGCAAAATCTGATATTTAAAAGCAAAAATTATTGGTCATGAAGAGTCTATAATTATTGCCCTATATGCCAGCTGAAGTTCAAAAGAGTCTAGAATTATTGCCCTATATGCCAGCTGAAGTTCAAAAGAGTCTAGAATTATTGCCCTATATGCCAGCTGAAGTTCAAAAGAGTCTAGAATTATTGCCCTATATGCCAGCTGAAGTTCAAAAGAGTCTAGAATTATTGCCCTTGTATGCCAGCTGGGGTTCAAAAGAATCTAGAATTATTGCCTTATATGCCAGCTGGGGTTCAAAAGAATCTAGAATTATTGCCCTTATATGCCAGCTGGGGTTCAAAAGA
Organism: Megaustenia siamemsis; assembly: GCA_032433765.1. Taxonomy (NCBI): domain Eukaryota; kingdom Metazoa; phylum Mollusca; class Gastropoda; order Stylommatophora; family Ariophantidae; genus Megaustenia; species Megaustenia siamemsis. The sequence continues at coordinate 58,577,400 of JAVIAB010000046.1, forward strand.
ATCTAGAATTATTGCCTTATATGCCAGCTGGGGTTCAAAAGAGTCTAGAATTATTGCCTTATATGCCAGCTGGGGTTCAAAGAGTCTAGAATTATTGCCTTATATGCCAGCTGAAGTTCAAAAGAGTCTAGAATTATTGCCTTATATGCCAGCTGAAGTTCAAAAGAGTCTAGAATTATTGCCTTATATGCCAGCTGAAGTTCAAAAGAGTCTAGAATTATTGCCCTTATATGCCAGCTGGGATTCAAAAGAGTCTAGAATTATTGCCCTTATATGCCAGCTGGGATTCAAAAGAGTCTAGAATTATTGCCTTATATGCCAGCTGAAGTTCAAAAGAGTCTAGAATTATTGCCTTATATGCCAGCTGAAGTTCAAAAGAGTCTAGAATTATTGCCTTATATGCCAGCTGAAGTTCAAAAGAGTCTAGAATTATTGCCTTATATGCCAGCTGAAGTTCAAAAGAGTCTAGAATTATTGCCTTATATGCCAGCTGAAGTTCAAAAGAGTCTAGAATTATTGCCTTATATGCCAGCTGAAGTTCAAAAGAGTCTAGAATTATTGCCTTATATGCCAGCTGAAGTTCAAAAGAGTCTAGAATTATTGCCTTATATGCCAGCTGAAGTTCAAAAGAGTCTAGAATTATTGCCTTATATGCCAGCTGGGGTTTAAAAGAGTCTAGAATTATTGCCTTATATGCCAGCTGAAGTTCAAAAGAGTCTAGAATTATTGCCTTATATGCCAGCTGAAGTTCAAAAGAGTCTAGAATTATTGCCCTTATATGCCAGCTGGGATTCAAAAGAGTCTATAATTATTGCCTTATATGCCAGCTGGGGTTTAAAAGAGTCTAGAATTATTGCCCTATATGCCAGCTGAAGTTCAAAAGAGTCTAGAATTATTGCCCTATATGCCAGCTGAAGTTCAAAAGAGTCTAGAATTATTGCCCTTGTATGCCAGCTGGGGTTCAAAGAGTCTAGAATTATTGCCCTTGTATGCCAGCTGGGGTTCAAAAGAATCTAGAATTATTGCCTTATATGCCAGCTGGGGTTCAAAAGAATCTAGAATTATTGCCCTTATATGCCAGCTGGGGTTCAAAAGAATCTAGAATTATTGCCTTATATGCCAGCTGGGGTTCAAAGAGTCTAGAATTATTGCCCTTATATGCCAGCTGGGGTTCAAAAGAGTCTAGAACTATTGCCTTATATGCCAGCTGAAGTTCAAAAGAGTCTAGAATTATTGCCCTTGTATGCCAGCTGGGGTTCAAAAGAGTCTAGAATTATTGCCCTTATATGCCAGCTGGGGTTCAAAAGAGTCTAGAATTATTGCCTTATATGCCAGCTGAAGTTCAAAAGAGTCTAGAATTATTGCCCTTATATGCCAGCTGAAGTTCAAAAGAGTCTAGAATTATTGCCTTATATGCCAGCTGAAGTTCAAAAGAGTCTAGAATTATTGCCTTATATGCCAGCTGAAGTTCAAAAGAGTCTAGAATTATTGCCTTATATGCCAGCTGAAGTTCAAAAGAGTCTAGAATTATTGCCCTTATATGCCAGCTGGGGTTCAAAAGAGTCTAGAATTATTGCCCTTGTATGCCAGCTGGGGTTCCAAAGAGTCTAGAATTATTGCCTTATATGCCAGCTGAAGTTCAAAAGAGTCTAGAATTATTGCCCTTGTATGCCAGCTGGGGTTCCAAAGAGTCTAGAATTATTGCCCTATATGCCAGCTGAAGTTCAAAAGAGTCTAGAATTATTGCCTTATATGCCAGCTGAAGTTCAAAAGAGTCTAGAATTATTGCCTTATATGCCAGCTGAAGTTCAAAAGAGTCTAGAATTATTGCCTTATATGCCAGCTGGGGTTCAAAAGAGTCTAGAATTATTGCCTTATATGCCAGCTGAAGTTCAAAAGAGTCTAGAATTATTGCCCTTGTATGCCAGCTGGGGTTTAAAAGGGTCTAGAATTATTGCCCTTGTATGCCAGCTGAAGTTCAAAAGAGTCTAGAATGATTGCCCTTGTATGCCAGCTGGGATTCAAAAGAGTCTAGAATTATTGCCTTATATGCCAGCTGAAGTTCAAAAGAGTCTAGAATTATTGCCTTATATGCCAGCTGGGGTTCAAAAGAGTCTAGAATTATTGCCCTTATATGCCAGCTGGGATTCAAAAGAGTCTAGAATTATTGCCTTATATGCCAGCTGAAGTTCAAAAGAGTCTAGAATTATTGCCTTATATGCCAGCTGAAGTTCAAAAGAGTCTAGAATTATTGCCTTATATGCCAGCTGAAGTTCAAAAGAGTCTAGAATTATTGCCTTATATGCCAGCTGAAGTTCAAAAGAGTCTAGAATTATTGCCTTATATGCCAGCTGAAGTTCAAAAGAGTCTAGAATTATTGCCCTTGTATGCCAGCTGGGGTTTAAAAGAGTCTAGAATTATTGCCCTTATATGCCAGCTGGGGTTTAAAAGAGTCTAGAATTATTGCCCTTGTATGCCAGCTGGGGTTTAAAAGAGTCTAGAATTATTGCCCTTGTATGCCAGCTGGGGTTTAAAAGAGTCTATAATTATTGCCTTATATGCCAGCTGGGGTTTAAAAGAGTCTAGAATTATTGCCCTATATGCCAGCTGGGGTTCAAAAGAGTCTATAATTATTGCCCTATATGCCAGCTGAAGTTCAAAAGAGTCTATAATTATTGCCCTATATGCCAGCTGAAGTTCAAAAGAGTCTAGAATTATTGCCCTATATGCCAGCTGAAGTTCAAAAGAGTCTAGAATTATTGCCCTTGTATGCCAGCTGAAGTTCAAAAGAGTCTAGAATTATTGCCCTTATATGCCAGCTGGGGTTCAAAAGAGTCTAGAATTATTGCCCTTGTATGCCAGCTGGGGTTCAAAAGAGTCTAGAATTATTGCCCTTGTATGCCAGCTGGGGTTCAAAAGAGTCTAGAATTATTGCCCTTGTATGCCAGCTGGGGTTCAAAAGAGTCTAGAATTATTGCCCTTGTATGCCAGCTGGGGTTCAAAAGAGTCTAGAATTATTGCCCTTGCATGCCAGCTGGGGTTCAAAAGAATCTAGAATTATTGCCCTATATGCCAGCTGGGGTTCAAAAGAGTCTAGAGTTATTGCCCTTGTATGCCAGCTGGGATTCAAAAGAGTCTAGAATTATTGCCCTTGTATGCCAGCTGGGATTCAAAAGAGTCTAGAGTTATTGCCCTTATATGCCAGCTGGGATTCAAAAGAGTCTAGAGTTATTGCCCTTGTATGCCAGCTGGGATTCAAAAGAATCTAGAATTATTGCCCTATATGCCAGCTGGGGTTCAAAAGTCAAAAGGGTCTAGAATTATTGCCCTATATGCCAGCTGGGGTTCAAAAGTCAAAAGAGTCTAGAATTATTGCCCTTGTATGCCAGCTGGATTCAAAAGAGTCTAGAGTTATTGCCCTTGTATGCCAGCTGGGATTCAAAAGAATCTAGAATTATTGCCCTATATGCCAGCTGGGGTTCAAAAGAGTCTAGAATTATTGCCCTATATGCCAGCTGGGGTTCAAAAGTCAAAAGGGTCTAGAATTATTGCCCTTGTATGCCAGCTGGGATTCAAAAGTCAAAAGGGTCTAGAATTATTGCCCTTGTATGCCAGCTGGGATTCAAAAGAATCTAGAATTATTGCCCTTGTATGCCAGCTGGGATTCAAAAGAATCTAGAATTATTGCCCTATATGCCAGCTGGGGTTCAAAAGTCAAAAGAGTCTAGAATTATTGCCCTTGTATGCCAGCTGGGATTCAAAAGAATCTAGAATTATTGCCCTATATGCCAGCTGGGGTTCAAAAGAATCTAGAATTATTGCCCTATATGCCAGCTGGGGTTCAAAAGTCAAAAGGGTCTAGAATTATTGCCCTTGTATGCCAGCTGGGGTTCAAAAGAATCTAGAATTATTGCCCTATATGCCAGCTGGGGTTCAAAAGTCAAAAGGGTCTAGAATTATTGCCCTTGTATGCCAGCTGGGGTTCAAAAGTCAAAAGGGTCTAGAATTATTGCCCTTGTATGCCAGCTGGGGTTCAAAAGTCAAAAGAGTCTAGAATTATTGCCCTTGTATGCCAGCTGGGGTTCAAAAGTCAAAAGAGTCTAGAATTATTGCCCTATATGCCAGCTGGGGTTCAAAAGTCAAAAGGGTCTAGAATTATTGCCCTATATGCCAGCTGGGGTTCAAAAGTCAAAAGGGTCTAGAATTATTGCCCTTGTATGCTAGCTGGGGTTCAAAAGTCAAAAGGGTCTAGAATTATTGCCCTATATGCCAGCTGGGGTTCAAAAGTCAAAAGGGTCTAGAATTATTGCCCTATATGCCAGCTGGGGTTCAAAAGTCAAAAGGGTCTAGAATTATTGCCCTATATGCCAGCTGGGGTTCAAAAGAGTCTAGAATGATTGCCCTTGTATGCTAGCTGGGGTTCCAAAGAGTCTAGAATTATTGATCTTGTATGCCAGCTGGGGTTCAAAAGAGTCTAGAGTTATTGCCCTATATGCCAGCTGGGGTTCCAAAGAGTCTAGAATTATTGCCCTATATGCCAGCTGGGGTTCCAAAGAGTCTAGAATTATTGCCCTTGTATGCCAGCTGGGGTTCAAAAGAATCTAGAATTATTGCCCTATATGCCAGCTGGGGTTCCAAAGAGTCTAGAATTATTGCCCTTGTATGCCAGCTGGGGTTCAAAAGAATCTAGAATTATTGCCCTATATGCCAGCTGGGGTTCCAAAGAGTCTAGAATTATTGCCCTATATGCCAGCTGGGGTTCCAAAGAGTCTAGAATTATTGCCCTTGTATGCCAGCTGGGGTTCCAAAGAGTCTAGAATTATTGCCCTTGTATGCCAGCTGGGGTTCAAAAGAGTCTAGAATTATTGATCTTGTATGCCAGCTGGGGTTCAAAAGAGTCTAGAATTATTGATCTTGTATGCCAGCTGGGGTTCCAAAGAGTCTAGAATTATTGATCTTGTATGCCAGCTGGGGTTCAAAAGAGTCTAGAATTATTGATCTTGTATGCCAGCTGGGATTCCAAAGAGTCTAGAATTATTGATCTTGTATGCCAGCTGGGGTTCAAAAGAGTCTATAATTATTGCCCTTGTATGCCAGCTGGGGTTCAAAAGAGTCTAGAATTATTGATCTTGTATGCCAGCTGGGTTCAAAAGAGTCTATAATTATTGCCCTTGTATGCCAGCTGGGGTTCAAAAGAGTCTAGAATTATTGCCCTTGTATGCCAGCTGGGGTTCCAAAGAGTCTAGAATTATTGCCCTTGTATGCCAGCTGGGGTTCCAAAGAGTCTAGAATTATTGCCCTTGTATGCCAGCTGGGATTCCAAAGAGTCTATAATTATTGCCCTTGTATGCCAGCTGGGGTTCAAAAGAGTCTAGAATTATTGCCCTTGTATGCCAGCTGGGGTTCCAAAGAGTCTAGAATTATTGCCCTTGTATGCCAGCAGGGGTTCAAAAGAGTCTAGAATTATTGCCCTTGTATGCCAGCTGGGGTTCCAAAGAGTCTAGAATTATTGCCTTGTATGCCAGCTGGGGTTCAAAGGACAGACATAAAAGAATTATTTATGGCTTATGTTGAGAATGATTTCAACAGATAAAAAAGAGGTAAAGGTACAAGACTTGAATCAACTTCTTAGCACACAGATTTTTACCCATATATGCTCAGCCACCTATTCAGAAGTGTTCGGAGACTCCTGTCTAGTTTTGCCTCAAGTATCATAACTAATGAGTGAGGCACCATTCCTCATCTTCGCAGAGTGCTATCCTGGTACCCATTTCAGCCAGCAGCTGGGTTGACCACGGGAGTATTTTTTTTCCAACCATGCGTGCAACTCACAAACTGCTTGCAGCTGGAATCGAACACAGGTTGTCCAAATATTGGTAGTTAGTGGGGTGGTTTTCCCAACTAGGCTACCGAGGCCCCCGAATTCAACAGATGATTCTTCATCTCATCTCCACCTGCTCTCATGTACTGAGAAAGATGTAAAGTTCTAGCTTTCATTTTTAAGCATCATCAAACATTGATAGCTGATGCTGTTGTGGTGTCTCCTTGATAATGTCACTCATTTTACTTTCACCTCACTCAATCTATCTATCTATCTATTGACCTTTTGAGCCATAGGGCGTAGACCAAGATACACCTTCTCCTATCTGAATTTTTGTTCTAGCAGTTTTCTTTTAAAGATATTTTATCAAATCTCGCCATCTGTCTCTGTTCTGTGCAAGCAGCTCTATCTCATTGAGGGAGCCGAATCCCTGCCCTTGCTCAATGCTACCTTCTTTTTCTTTGATTACAAATGTCTTGCTTGGTACTGAATCTCCCTATAAAAATCCTGTGAAAACTAGAGAGAAATTCTTTCCGTTTAAGTAAACCATTTTGTTTCCTGTTTATTTTTATTTGTGCCCAACTTTATGTCATTTCTTTCTGTTATGGTTTCATTCCAAACTTTCTTAAAGAAATTTTAAAGTTTTCAAATTCAGACCATAAATCAGGCCTATGCCAGCAAATGATTACCTCATCTGATTCCTATGACCCTTTTAGGTGAACACAAAGATTTGTAGCAAAAGTTGACAGAAAATCTGATTTCTCCAACCTACATAGGATGTTCAACATTTTGATGAACGTGACGTAAAAATGTGACTTACAGATAGGTATCTAGGGCTAAATACAAGAGTTTATTGTAAAGAACTATTTTGTATATTGTGAAGAAGGAGCAAAGTATAGCAAACTATTCAATGAAACAATATTTATATACATTTTGTGATGAATGTCATTGAATAGTTTGCTATACTTTGCTCCTTCTTCAGTGTAAAAGAAATAAATGCTCCAGTTATGGATTCAATGCATTGCCAATAAACTGGTTGTGATGCAATTTTTTTTAATACACAGTCAATGAATTGTTTGTGATGCAATTTTTTAAATACACAGCCAAAAAATGAATTGTTTGTGATGCAATATTTTTAATACACTGTCAATGAATTGTTTGTGATGCAATGTTTTTAATACACTGTCAATGAATTGTTTGTGATATGATTTTCTTAATGCACTTTCAAAAATAACTTGTAACATATAATGATCAAAATGTAATGTGAAATAATAGTTGTGATATGATTTTTCTTTGTGTACAGTCAAGGAAAAGTGTAATGATATGATCTTTGTGTACTGTCAAAGAAAAGTGTAATGATATGATCTTTGTGTACAGTCAAAGAATCTTCTGTGATGTGATGTTCTTTGTATGCCATCAATGAAAAGTTAGAAACAAGATGTTCTAAATAAATCTTCAAAAGAAAAGTAAAAAAAATAGTTTGTAAAGAACAGTCTGAGTCTACTGTCTAAGATTAACTTGTGAAATGGTTCTAAACATGTTCTCAGAGATTGGAATGTGATCCAACTTACGGCTGGCCCAGGAAGTCCACTTGCACCATCGGGTCCAATCAGGCCAGGAGGACCCTGAAAAAAGCCAAATTATTTTATTATCAGCAGATTAATTAATTACAAATGGAAATAAGAGAAATGACAAAGAATCAAAAAATATTATCTATAATAAAGAGAAGAAGGTGGTCATAGGGTGGTCATGTGAGAAGAGACAGCAAGAGAATTTCAAAGCAGGACCTCAAATGGGAACTAGAGGGTAAAAGGGAAAAAAAAGAGAACTAGAAAAGCACTAAAAGAAATATTGAGGTAAAAGGTAACAATAGCAGGCATCAGCTCCTGCACAGAGATTGGGCAACTTGCACAGATAAGGTACATGTGATGAGATACAAGGTCTGACATTGGGCAACTTGCACAGATAAGGTACATGTGATGAGATACAAGGTCTGACATTGGGTAACTTGCACAGATAAGGTGCATGTGATGAGTTACAAGGTCTGACATTGGGCAACTTGCACAGATAAGGTACATGTGATGAGATACAAGGTCTGACATTGGGCAACTTGCACAGATAAGGTACATGTGATGAGATACAAGGTCTGACATTGGGCAACTTGCACAGATAAGGTACATGTGATGAGATACAAGGTCTGACATTGGGCAACTTGCACAGATAAGGTGCATGTGATGAGATACAAGGTCTGACATTGGGCAACTTGCACAGATAAGGTGCATGTGATGAGATACAAGGTCTGACATTGGGCAACTTGCACAGATAAGGTACATGTGATGAGATACAAGGTCTGACATTGGGCAACTTGCACAGATAAGGTACATGTGATGAGATACAAGGTCTGACATTGGGCAACTTGTACAGATAAGGTACATGTGATGAGATACAAGGTCTGACATTGGGCAACTTGTACAGATAAGGTACATGTGATGAGATACAAGGTCTGACATTGGGCAACTTGCACAGATAAGGTGCATGTGATGAGATACAAGGTCTGACATTGGGCACTTGTACAGATAAGGTACATGTGATGAGATACAAGGTCTGACATTGGGCAACTTGCACAGATAAGGTACATGTGATGAGATACAAGGTCTGACATTGGGCAACTTGCACAGATAAGGTACATGTGATGAGATACAAGGTCTGACATTGGGAAACTTGCACAGATAAGGTACATGTGATGAGATACAAGGTCTGACATTGGGCAACTTGTACAGATAAGGTACATGTGATGAGATACAAGGTCTGACATTGGGCAACTTGCACAGATAAGGTACATGTGATGAGATACAAGGTCTGACATTGGGCAACTTGTACAGATAAGGTACATGTGATGAGATACAAGGTCTGACATTGGGCAACTTGTACATATAAGGTGCATGTGATGAGATACAAGGTCTGACATTGGGCAACTTGCACAGATAAGGTACATGTGATGAGATACAAGGTCTGACATTGGGCAACTTGCACAGATAAGGTGCATGTGATGAGATACAAGGTCTGACATTGGGCAACTTGTACAGATAAGGTACATGTGATGAGATACAAGGTCTGACATTGGGCAACTTGCACAGATAAGGTACATGTGATGAGATACAAGGTCTGACATTGGGCAACTTGCACAGATAAGGTGCATGTGATGAGATACAAGGTCTGACATTGGGCAACTTGCACAGATAAGGTGCATGTGATGAGATACAAGGTCTGACATTGGGCAACTTGCACAGATAAGGTGCATGTGATGAGATACAAGGTCTGGCATTGGGCAACTTGTACAGATAAGGTACATGTGATGAGATACAAGGTCTGACATTGGGCAACTTGCACAGATAAGGTACATGTGATGAGATACAAGGTCTGACATTGGGCAACTTGCACAGATAAGGTACATGTGATGAGATACAAGGTCTGACATTGGGAAACTTGCACAGATAAGGTGCATGTGATGAGATACAAGGTCTGACATTGGGCAACTTGCACAGATAAGGTGCATGTGATGAGATACAGGTCTGACATTGGGCAACTTGCACAGATAAGGTGCATGTGATGAGATACAAGGTCTGACATTGGGCAACTTGCACAGATAAGGTACATGTGATGAGATACAAGGTTTGACATTGGGCAACTTGCACAGATAAGGTACATGTGATGAGATACAAGGTCTGACATTGGGCAACTTGCACAGATAAGGTACATGTGATGAGATACAAGGTCTGACATTGGGCAACTTGCACAGATAAGGTACATGTGATGAGATACAAGGTCTGACATTGGGCAACTTGCACAGATAAGGTACATGTGATGAGATACAAGGTCTGACATTGGGCAACTTGCACAGATAAGGTACATGTGATGAGATACAAGGTCTGACATTGGGCAACTTGCACAGATAAGGTGCATGTGATGAGATACAAGGTCTGACATTGGGCAACTTGCACAGATAAGGTGCATGTGATGAGATACAAGGTCTGACATTGGGCAACTTGCACAGATAAGGTACATGTGATGAGATACAAGGTCTGACATTGGGCAACTTGCACAGATAAGGTGCATGTGATGAGATACAAGGTCTGACATTGGGCAACTTGCACAGATAAGGTGCATGTGATGAGATACAAGGTCTGACATTGGGCCAACTTGCACAGATAAGGTACATGTGATGAGATACAAGGTCTGACATTGGGCAACTTGCACAGATAAGGTACATGTGATGAGATACAAGGTCTGACATTGGGCAACTTGCACAGATAAGGTACATGTGATGAGATACAAGGTCTGACATTGGGTAACTTGCACAGATAAGGTACATGTGATGAGATACAAGGTCTGACATTGGGCAACTTGCACAGATAAGTACATGTGATGAGATACAAGGTCTGACATTGGGCAACTTGCACAGATAAGGTACATGTGATGAGATACAAGGTCTGACATTGGGCAACTTGCACAGATAAGGTACATGTGATGAGATACAAGGTCTGACATTGGGCAACTTGTACAGATAAGGTGCATGTGATGATATACAAGGTCTGACATTGGGCAACTTGCACAGATAAGGTACATGTGATGAGATACAAGGTCTGACATTGGGCAACTTGCACAGATAAGGTACATGTGATGAGATACAAGGTCTGACATTGGGCAACTTGCACAGATAAGGTACATGTGATGAGATACAAGGTCTGACATTGGGCAACTTGCACAGATAAGGTACATGTGATGAGATACAAGGTCTGACATTGGGCAACTTGCACAGATAAGGTACATGTGATGAGATACAAGGTCTGACATTGGGCAACTTGTACAGATAAGGTGCATGTGATGAGATACAAGGTCTGACATTGGGCAACTTGTACAGATAAGGTGCATGTGATGAGATACAAGGTCTGACATTGGGCAACTTGCACAGATAAGGTGCATGTGATGAGATACAAGGTCTGACATTGGGCAACTTGCACAGATAAGGTGCATGTGATGAGATACAAGGTCTGACATTGGGCAACTTGCACAGATAAGGTACATGTGATGAGATACAGGGTCTGACATTGGGAAACTTGCACAGATAAGGTACATGTGATGAGATACAGGGTCTGACATTGGGCAACTTGCACAGATAAGGTGCATGTGATGAGATACAGGGTCTGACATTGGGCAACTTGCACAGATAAGGTACATGTGATGAGATACAAGGTCTGACATTGGGCAACTTGCACAGATAAGGTGCATGTGATGAGATACAAGGTCTGACATTGGGCAACTTGCACAGATAAGGTGCATGTGATGAGATACAAGGTCTGACATTGGGCAACTTGTACAGATAAGGTACATGTGATGAGATACAAGGTCTGACATTGGGCAACTTGCACAGATAAGGTACATGTGATGAGATACAAGGTCTGACATTGGGCAACTTGCACAGATAAGGTACATGTGATGAGATACAAGGTCTGACATTGGCAACTTGCACAGATAAGGTACATGTGATGAGATACAAGGTCTGACATTGGGCAACTTGCACAGATAGGTACATGTGATGAGATACAAGGTCTGACATTGTGCAACTTGTACAGATAAGGTACATGTGATGAGATACAAGGTCTGACATTGGGCAACTTGCACAGATAAGGTACATGTGATGAGATACAGGTCTGACATTGGGCAACTTGCACAGATAAGGTGCATGTGATGAGATACAAGGTCTGACATTGGGCAACTTGCACAGATAAGGTACATGTGATGAGATACAAGGTCTGACATTGGGCAACTTGCACAGATAAGGTACATGTGATGAGATACAAGGTCTGACATTGGGCAACTTGCACAGATAAGGTACATGTGATGAGATACAAGGTCTGACATTGGGCAACTTGCACAGATAAGGTACATGTGATGAGATACAAGGTCTGACATTGGGAAACTTGCACAGATAAGGTACATATGATGAGATACAAGGTCTGACATTGGGCAACTTGCACAGATAAGGTACATGTGATGATACAAGGTCTGACATTGGGCAACTTGCACAGATAAGGTACATGTGATGAGATACAAGTCTGACATTGGGCAACTTGCACAGATAAGGTACATGTGATGAGATACAAGGTCTGACATTGGGGCAACTTGCACAGATAAGGTACATGTGATGAGATACAAGGTCCGACATTGGGCAACTTGCACAGATAAGGTACATGTGATGAGATACAAGGTCTGACATTGGGCAACTTGCACAGATAAGGTGCATGTGATGAGATACAAGGTCTGACATTGGGCAACTTGCACAGATAAGGTACATGTGATGAGATACAAGGTCTGACATTGGGCAACTTGCACAGATAAGGTACATGTGATGAGATACAAGGTCTGACATTGGGCAACTTGCACAGATAAGGTACATGTGATGAGATACAAGGTCTGACATTGGGCAACTTGCACAGATAAGGTACATGTGATGAGATACAAGGTCTGACATTGGGCAACTTGCACAGATAAGGTACATGTGATGAGATACAAGGTCTGACATTGGCAACTTGTACAGATAAGGTGCATGTGATGAGATACAAGGTCTGACATTGGGCAACTTGTACAGATAAGGTGCATGTGATGAGATACAAGGTCTGACATTGGGCAACTTGCACAGATAAGGTACATGTGATGAGATACAAGGTCTGACATTGGGCAACTTGCACAGATAAGGTGCATGTGATGAGATACAAGGTCTGACATTGGGCAACTTGCACAGATAAGGTACATGTGATGAGATACAGGGTCTGACATTGGAAACTTGCACAGATAAGGTACATGTGATGAGATACAGGGTCTGACATTGGGCAACTTGCACAGATAAGGTGCATGTGATGAGATACAAGGTCTGACATTGGGCAACTTGCACAGATAAGGTACATGTGATGAGATACAAGGTCTGACATTGGGCAACTTGCACAGATAAGGTGCATGTGATGAGATACAAGGTCTGACATTGGGCAACTTGTACAGATAAGGTACATGTGATGAGATACAAGGTCTGACATTGGGCAACTTGCACAGATAAGGTACATGTGATGAGATACAAGGTCTGACATTGGGCAACTTGCACAGATAAGGTACATGTGATGAGATACAAGGTCTGACATTGGGCAACTTGTACAGATAAGGTACATGTGATGAGATACAAGGTCTGACATTGGGCAACTTGTACAGATAAGGTACATGTGATGAGATACAAGGTCTGACATTGGACAACTTGCACAGATAAGGTACATGTGATGAGATACAAGGTCTGACATTGGGCAACTTGCACAGATAAGGTGCATGTGATGAGATACAAGGTCTGACATTGGGCAACTTGCACAGATAAGGTACATGTGATGAGATACAAGGTCTGACATTGGGCAACTTGCACAGATAAGGTACATGTGATGAGATACAAGGTCTGACATTGGGCAACTTGCACAGATAAGGTACATGTGATGAGATACAAGGTCTGACATTGGGCAACTTGCACAGATAAGGTACATGTGATGAGATACAAGGTCTGACATTGGGCAACTTGTACAGATAAGGTACATATGATGAGATACAAGGTCTGACATTGGGCAACTTGCACAGATAAGGTACATGTGATGAGATACAAGGTCTGACATTGGGCAACTTGCACAGATAAGGTACATGTGATGAGATACAAGGTCTGACATTGGGCAACTTGCACAGATAAGGTACATGTGATGAGATACAAGGTCTGACATTGGGCAACTTGCACAGATAAGGTACATGTGATGAGATACAAGGTCCGACATTGGGCAACTTGCACAGATAAGGTACATGTGATGAGATACAAGGTCTGACATTGGGCAACTTGCACAGATAAGGTACATGTGATGAGATACAAGGTCTGACATTGGGCAACTTGCACAGATAAGGTGCATGTGATGAGATACAAGGTCTGACATTGGGCAACTTGCACAGATAAGGTGCATGTGATGAGATACAAGGTCTGACATTGGGCAACTTGCACAGATAAGGTGCATGTGATGAGATACAAGGTCTGACATTGGGCAACTTGCACAGATAAGGTGCATGTGATGAGATACAAGGTCTGACATTGGGCAACTTGCACAGATAAGGTGCATGTGATGAGATTCAAGGTCTGACATTGGGCAACTTGCACAGATAAGGTGCATGTGATGAGATACAAGGTCTGACATTGGGCAACTTGCACAGATAAGGTACATGTGATGAGATACAAGGTCTGACATTGGGCAACTTGCACAGATAAGGTACATGTGATGAGATACAAGGTCTGACATTGGGCAACTTGCACTGATAAGGTACATGTGATGAGATACAAGGTCTGACATTGGGCAACTTGCACAGATAAGGTACATGTGATGAGATACAAGGTCTGACATTGGGCAACTTGCACAGATAAGGTACATGTGATGAGATACAAGGTCTGACATTGGGCAACTTGCACAGATAAGGTACATGTGATGAGATACAAGGTCTGACATTGGGCAACTTGCACAGATAAGGTACATGTGATGAGATACAAGGTCTGACATTGGGCAACTTGCACAGATAAGGTACATGTGATGAGATACAAGGTCTGACATTGGGCAACTTGCACAGATAAGGTACATGTGATGAGATACAAGGTCTGACATTGGGCAACTTGCACAGATAAGGTACATGTGATGAGATACAAGGTCTGACATTGGGCAACTTGCACAGATAAGGTACATGTGATGAGATACAAGGTCTGACATTGGGCAACTTGCACAGATAAGGTACATGTGATGAGATACAAGGTCTGACATTGGGCAACTTGAACAGATAAGGTACATGTGATGAGATACAAGGTCTGACATTGGGCAACTTGTACAGATAAGGTACATGTGATGAGATACAAGGTCTGACATTGGGCAACTTGTACAGATAAGGTGCATGTGATGAGATACAAGGTCTGACATTGGGCAACTTGTACAGATAAGGTGCATGTGATGAGATACAAGGTCTGACATTGGGCAACTTGTACAGATAAGGTGCATGTGATGAGATACAAGGTCTGACATTGGGCAACTTGCACAGATAAGGTACATGTGATGAGATACAAGGTCTGACATTGGGCAACTTGCACAGATAAGGTACATGTGATGAGATACAAGGTCTGACATTGGGCAACTTGCACAGATAAGGTGCATGTGATGAGATACAAGGTCTGACATTGGGCAACTTGCACAGATAAGTGCATGTGATGAGATACAAGGTCTGACATGGGCAACTTGTACAGATAAGGTGCATGTGATGAGATACAAGGTCTGACATTGGGCAACTTGCACAGATAAGGTACATGTGATGAGATACAAGGTCTGACATTGGGCAACTTGCACAGATAAGGTGCATGTGATGAGATACAAGGTCTGACATTGGGCAACTTGTACAGATAAGGTACATGTGATGAGATACAAGGTCTGACATTGGGCAACTTGCACAGATAAGGTACATGTGATGAGATACAAGTCTGACATTGGCAACTTGAACAGATAAGGTACATGTGATGAGATACAAGGTCTGACATTGGGCAACTTGCACAGATAAGGTGCATGTGATGAGATACAAGGTCTGACACTGGGCAACTTGCACAGATAAGGTACATGTGATGAGATACAAGGTCTGACATTGGGCAACTTGCACAGATAAGGTACATGTGATGAGATACAAGGTCTGACATTGGGCAACTTGCACAGATAAGGTACATGTGATGAGATACAAAGTCTGACATTGAGCAACTTGAACAGATAAGGTACATGTGATGAGATACAATGTAGGTCAGATACAAGGTCTGACATTGGGCAACTTGCACAGATAAGGTATATGTGATGAGATACAATGTAGGTCCGATACAAGGTCTGACATTGGGCAATTAGCACAGATAAGGTACATGTGATGAGATACAATGTAGGTCAGATACAATGTCTGGCACTTGATAACAAACACAGTCAGACACAGACAGACTAGAATTTGTGCCATGTGTGCCGTCTTCAGATCGAAAGAACAATACATATACAGACAGATAGATCAATAATTAAATAAACTATCTTTATGACACATAATACCATTACGGGTGCATGTCAGGGGGCTCATGATAGAACCAGAGGGATAAAGGCTGCTTGGTCAAAGCAGTCGCCATGACGTATGAGAGTCAGGATTTTTATTTCACCCCAACCAACACAGCAAAGTTTGTCTACAACAACACAGCTTCAAAGTTTGTTTACAACCAACACAGCTTCAAAGTTTGTTTATAACCAACACAGCTTCAAAGTTTGTTTACAACCAATACAGCTTCAAAGTTTGTCTACAACCAAGATGGCTTCAAAGTTTGTCTACAACCAAGATAGCTTCAAAGTTTGTCTACAACCAACACAGCTTCAAAGTTTGTCTACAACCAACACAGCTTCAAAGTTTGTCTACAACCAAGACAGCTTCAAAGTTTGTCTACAACCAACACAGCTTCAAAGTTTGTCTACAACCAACACAGCTTCAAAGTTTGTCTACAACCAACACAGCTTCAAAGTTTGTCTACAACCAAGATAGCTTCAAAGTTTGTCTACAAACAACACAGCTTCAAAGTTTGTCTACAACCAACACAGCTTCAAAGTTTGTCTACAACCAAGATAGCTTCAAAGTTTGTCTACAACCAAGATAGCTTCAAAGTTTGTTTACAACCAAGATAGCTTCAAAGTTTGTCTACAACCAACACAGCTTCAAAGTTTGTCTACAACCAAGATAGCTTCAAAGTTTGTCTACAACCAACACAGCTTCAAAGTTTGTCTACAACCAACACAGCTTCAAAGTTTGTCTACAACCAACACAGCTTCAAAGTTTGTCTACAACCAACACAGCTTCAAAGTTTGTCTACAACCAAGATAGCTTCAAAATTTGTCTACAACCAACACAGCTTCAAAGTTTGTCTACAACCAACACAGCTTCAAAGTTTGTCTACAACCAACACAATTCAAAGTTTGTCTACAACCAACACAGCTTCAAAGTTTGTCTACAACCAACACGGCTTCAAAGTTTGTCTACAACCAAGATAGCTTCAAAGTTTGTCTACAACCAACACAGCTTCAAAGTTTGTCTACAACCAGAGATAGCTTCAAAGTTTGTCTACAACCAAGATAGCTTCAAAGTTTGTTTACAACCAAGATAGCTTCAAAGTTTGTCTACAACCAACACAGCTTCAAAGTTTGTCTACAACCAAGATAGCTTCAAAGTTTGTCTACAACCAAGATAGCTTCAAAGTTTGTCTACAACCAAGATAGCTTCAAAGTTTGTTTACAACCAAGATAGCTTCAAAGTTTGTCTACAACCAACACAGCTTCAAAGTTTGTCTACAACCAACACAGCTTCAAAGTTTGTCTACAACAAGATAGCTTCAAAGTTTGTCTACAACCAACACAGCTTCAAAGTTTGTCTACAACCAAGATAGCTTCAAAGTTTGTCTACAACCAAGATAGCTTCAAAGTTTGTTTACAACCAAGATAGCTTCAAAGTTTGTCTACAACCAACACAGCTTGAAAGTTTGTCTACAACCAAGATAGCTTCAAAGTTTGTCTACAACCAAGATAGCTTCAAAGTTTGTCTACAACCAACACAGCTTCAAAGTTTGTCTACAACCAACACAGCTTCAAAGTTTGTCTACAACCAACACAGCTTCAAAGTTTGTCTACAACCAACACAGCTTCAAAGTTTGTCTACAACCAACACAGCTTCAAAGTTTGTCTACAACCAACACAGCTTCAAAGTTTATTCACCCACTAAAACTTTGTGCTTGAGATAATCTCCGAGGTGAATGTGATTTTTCTTTGTTTGTGTACTTCATGGAGAATTTTTTTTAAAATAGAAAAAAATGTTATGGTAGAAGCTTTAAGTAATTCATAGACGACACAAATCTGAACGACGTGTCAGCTCAATAGGTCTTCAGCAGTAACAAACAAACATCTGTGTGTGTGTGTGTGTGTTTGTTTGTTCCTGCTGATGGCCTATTGAGCCGAAACATTGTTCAAATTTGTGTCGTCTATCATTACGTAAAGCTTATACGATACAATTTTTCTATTTTTTTTCTAATTCTCCCTCACATTTAGCTTTACTGCAGCTTTGCATTTTTATGCATTAATTTGCATGTCTTTACCTTGACCCCTTTGTGTATGTCAGCTTTATATCTCTAGTAAAGCCCCAAGGGAGTGAACTCTGGATGAACCTCATTTGTTCCTATTATCACACTGGCAGCCATATGCTCATGTCCCCGCCCCCTCCCTCCACCCCCCCCCCCATGGTATCCTCTGACTTCAAAGGCACTCTCATTTTTTTTTTATCTTAGAGAGTTTTAACATTTTGGTTAAATGGTTTTTTTTTTATCTTAGAGAGTTTTAACATTTTGGTTAAATTTTTTTTATCTTAGAGAGTTTTAACATTTTGGTTAAATGTTTTTTTTTATCTTAGAGAGTTTTAACATTTTAGTTAAATGTTTTTTTTTATCTTAGAGAGTTTTAACATTTTGGTTAAATGTTGTTGTTTTTTATCTTAGAGAGTTTTAACATTTTGGTTAAATGTTTTTTTTATCTTAGAGAGTTTTTAACGGTTAAATGTTGTTGTTTTTTATCTTAGAGAGTTTTAACATTTTGGTTAAATGTTTTTTATCTTAGAGAGTTTTAACATTTTGGTTAAATGTTGTTGTTTTTTATCTTAGAGAGTTTTAACATTTTGGTCAAATGTTTTTTTTTATCTTAGAGAGTTTTTAACATTTTGTTAAATGTTTTTTTTATCTTAGAGAGTTTTAACATTTTGGTTAAATGTTTTTTTTATCTTAGAGAGTTTTAACATTTTGGTTAAATGTTTTTTCTTATCCAATCAATTTCGACTTGGCAGCAGCCAGTTCTGGTGACTCGTTCTATTTCCAACAGCCGAGTGGTCTTTTTATTTTGTCAACGGTTCATTTGGTACGTCTTGTGTTCTGCCACTATCCAAGAAGGTTAGACATTGGACCTCACTACCCAAAGACCAGTGGAGGATAAAGTCACAAAGAAGTCATGGGGACAATTGTTTTACCCACTGAGGTGAGAGTTAAACCCAGGACATTTCCATTCAGAAGTTGACATCTTATCTCTAGACCAGCCTGACCTCTGAATGTAGTGAAGTCAACACTCACTTACTCTTCACTTTTTCTAACGGTGTCGACAGAGGTACAAACGTTTAGTTCTAGCCATTCTTGCAGTCTCAACCATCGTCAATGAATATTGTTGTAACACTTCTCAGAAGGGAGCCACGATAGCTCAGTGGTTAGTGAACTGGACTACAAAGGACAAGAGGTAGGGTTGGATCCCAACCGACGGCTTCCAGTTCACCCAGCCTTAAATGGATGCCGAAATTTTTTCTGGGAATGTAAAGCGGCATGGGCCTAATACCGACCACATTACCCCAAAAATCATGTGCTGAAGGTCTGTAAAATATAGGGTCACTAACACCATATTCCCTATACACCACTTGGCGTGACGGGGGCTCTTTACTTTGTTTACTTTTACTTCTCAGATGCTGTCAGTCCATCTTACTCTGGGTCTACCACAGACTCTTTTTCCATCTCCTATTTTACATGTTTTATGTGGTCCAGAATCTTTTGGCATTCTTTCCTGATGAGCAAACCATCTCATTTGTTGTCTCTGTATGTAGTTAAAAATGGATTCATGCCCACTCGCTTTCATTTAATGTTTCTAATCTGCTCTTTCTGGCCACTCCAAGTACCTTTCTCAAAACATCTCATCGAATTCAAGACTCATAAAGAGTCAAGAGAACTGACAGTCACATCTCTAATCAGGAAGAGAAGGTCAGCACATTTTGACCGTGATAAGAAGAAATAACAAAGAAATAAAAAAGTAAGCCTTTAATAAAAAATAAAGGAGGAGGAAAAAGAAGCTGACATTTTGAGATGATGAAAATAATACTGACAAGAGAGATAAAAATAGCAGGCATTGACTTCCATAATATGACCAAGAAGCTTACCCAGGATAGGGGCTTTAAGCGAGGCACAATGCAATCCCTGTGTAGTATCTAATGTCACTGGGAAAATGTCAAATGTAAGATTATCTGTGGCTTGACATGGTGCTGACCATGGATAACAACAAAATAACACAAACACCATTATTGGCTACAACTCTCTGGGCAGTCATACTCAGGATTTAATTGGTTATGGTTATGCTTATTCGAAGGCCCCGGTATCACTGCAAACGAAATGAAAATCCATAATTGCTCAACCACCCATGCCAGTGGAATCATCCAAATTAAAAATCATATCATTGAAGGATTCAAACAAAGAAAGGCAGTTGCAGTCCTCATCATAGCAACTACAGCACACGTTATAGACATAAGACCATTTGGCACCATAAGTAAACGCAGCTGAATTGTCCTTCATACGATATTATCATTCATAGTAAGCAATCAAAATATCAAAACACAATCTGGATGAAACACGCAGCTCATAGTGTGCCCAGAGCACAAAACTCAGTAGCTCCGGCAGGAGGCCGGACTTGGAATATGAGGAAACTGCAACAAAGAACACTTTACAGACTATGCCTCAATGGTTCATGCCGCCTATCCGCCATATTAACCGGTATTTCAATGATGACGTATATTGTAATCAACACAGAACACACTATTGCGCACACTGTAGAGGATTTCAGATCACATGCACGTAATCCGCTTCATCGGCGAAGATCCAAAAAGTGGAAATTCCTATCTACACACTTATCTGCATTGGGAAGATTGATTTAACCATCTATCCAGCAAAAAAATGTAACAGTGAACGTTGGCGTAAACATGACTGTGCCATCTTGAAACTGGAAGGGTAATCGTTTCAGCCCTGTGATTTTCACAACAATGGCTTAGACAAATGTAGTTTTCAATACAACTTTGGACAGGTAATCACAGTCTGTATTTAATTTGTTAAGGTTCCCTCCCTGCCTTGCTAGTCGTCGTGTGGGCAATATTGTGTTAGTGACCATATTCTTCCATGAACACTGCACATTTTGGGGGCGATATGTTCGATATCACACCAGGCCACCTTTACTTTCAAGAAAAATCTACAATACCAATTTTTAGAGGCTGGATGAACCACAGAAACTTGTTGGTCAAAAAAAAAAAAAATCTGCTACTTGTAGGAATCAAACCCAGACCTATCTGAACAGGAAGTGATCATGCAGAAGAAACACTGAAACTGAAAGGATCATACTTCCGCCAAGAAGAAGGCAAAACTCAAAGCAAAAACAAAAATAGTATTACTATATTTTTTGTTCAGTATAGTTGAATGTAAAAGAAGAATATTTGTGAATGGCAAATACTCACAGCTTCTCCAATGTTTCCTGGAGGTCCTGGTCGACCAGTTTCTCCCTGTTCATTGGATCAAATATATGAAGAAATTTAGCGTCTTGCTTGGATTGTGATCAATGTTTAGTGAACATTAAGTACTAAAATGAGCAATAAAGAGAGAGAGAGAGAGAGAGAGAGAGAGAGAGAGAGAAAGAGAGAGAGAGAGTGAGTGAGAGAGAGAATAATATAAAGGAAAAAATTTAATGAAAATATAATGCGAAATGTAACCTATCAAACATTTATGGGCTTTAATTACTTGACACCAAGAGGGGCAAGCCCACTTGGGTCATACTTCACAGATCTTGTCCTCCTGCTATATTGACACTCTAGCAGGGACTAGTCTCTGTAGTTCATAATTCACAAGCATCATCATTCTGTTGTCCTTACACTTTAAAAGGAGCAAGCCCATTTGGGTCATACTTCTCAGATCTTTCCTCTTGCTATATTGACACTCTAGCAGGGACTAGTCTCCGTGGTTCATGATTCACAAGCATCATTATTCTGTTGTCCTGACACTTTAAAAGGAACAAGCCCATTTGGGTCATACTTCTCAGATCTTTTCCTCTTGCTATATTGACACTCTAGCAGGGACTAGTCTCTGTAGTTCATAATTCACAAGCATCATCATTCTGTTGTCCTTACACTTTAAAAGGAGCAAGCCCATTTGGGTCATACTTCTCAGATCTTTTCCTCTTGCTATATTGACACTCTAGCAGGGACTAGTCTCCGTGGTTCATGATTCACAAGCATCATTATTCTGTTGTCCTGACACTTTAAAAGGAACAAGCCCATTTGGGTCATACTTCTCAGATCTTTTCCTCTTGCTATATTGACACTCTAGCAGGGACTAGTCTCTGTAGTTCATAATTCACAAGCATCATCATTCTGTTGTCCTTACACTTTAAAAGGAGCAAGCCCATTTGGGTCATACTTCTCAGATCTTTTCCTCTTGCTATATTGGCACTCTAGCAGGGACTAGTCTCCGTGGTTCATGATTCACAAGCATCATTATTCTGTTGTCCTGACACTTTAAAAGGAGCAAGCCCACTTGGGTCATACTTCACAGATCTTTCGCTCTTGCTATATTGACACTCTAGCAGGGACTAGTCTCCATGGTTCATGATTCACAAGCATCATTATTCTGTTGTCCTGACACTCTAAAAGGGACATGCACACTTTGGTTATTATCTTCAAGTGCTCCTGTTGAATCTCAATGATACCACAAGATGCTTGTGATCAGACTGTACTGGCAATAAAGACAGAGGAGAAAAGGAGTCCAGCAGGCCTGTTTAAAGATAACACTTCTGGTTGACATCAACAAAGTTTCAACATCACATCTCCAGTTATAATTCAACATCAAATCTGCTATAATTCAACATCAAATCTCCTGTTATAATTCAACATCAAATCTCCTGCTATAATTCAACATCAAATCTCCTGCTATAATTCAACATCAAATCTCCTGCTATAATTCAACATCAAATCTCCTGCTATAATTCAATATCAAAGCTCATGCTATATTCAACATCAAATCTCCTGCTATAATTCAACATCAAATCTCCTGCTATAATTCAACATCAAATCTCTTGCTATAATTCAACATCAAATCTCCTGCTATAATTCAACATCAAATCTCCTGCTATAATTCAACATCAAATCTCCTGCTATAATTCAACATCAAATCTCCTGCCATAATTCAACAGATTAAGTAAACATCAACAGAAACAAACTAACAAGAAAACACAGTGATGATGTCTCAGAAATAGTGGATCATGAATACAAATGTATACTGAAAATTAAACAAAACTGAGAATAATAGCATGTTATATCTCCTCAACATTCTTACATGGTGAAGAATTATGGGCACTAAATCATCATCATGTGCCATACCGGTCGGCATAGGTGATCATGTCCCTCCACAATCTTCTATCTACAGTGCATCGTATCAGTTCTGTTGTTGACTGTTTTCCATGCCATGACACCAAGCTATCCAGTATTTTCTCTCTTTGTCGTCCACAATCTCTCTTTCTTTTATTTTGCCAGTTGTAACCAAGCATTCCAACTTTCCTCTTCTCATGATGTGCCCGAAAAATGTTGATTGCTTCTTTCTGATGTTTTTTAAGAGCTCCCTTTTTGTGTTGGCCTCTTTGAGAACTTCATCATTGGTCTTTTTAGCTGTCCAGGGAACTTTCAACATTCTTCTGAGAAATCCCATCTCTGTGGCCTCTAATCATCTTTTCATTTGTTTGTCTACTGTCCATGATTCGCTTCCATAGGTCAGAATTGGTTCTATATAGCACCGATGAACTCTCTCATTTTTATTGACATATATTTGCTGCATAAAATATTTTTCATTTTCTGAAATGCTATTTGGCCTGAGCTATTCTGCTTTTTATTTCTGTATTGCATCTTCCATCTGATGTTATTATTGTGCCCAAGTATTTGAAACGTTGCACTTGTTTCAGATTTGTCTCGTTTATTTTTTTGCTTCATGATGGTGGTAGATTGTTTCTTCGATATAACCATTACTTCTGCTTTCTTACTATTCAGACTGAGACCTTTCTTGTTGCTTTCTTTTACTATTATGTCTATCATTTCTTGTAATTCATTCTCTGTCTCTGCTATTAAGACTGTGTCATCCGCATGTCGCAAATTATTTATGTTGTGACCGTTGACTTCAATTCCTTTTTTGTCTACTATTGATCTCCTAATATATTCTCTGTAAAATGAAAACAAATCCTGTGACAGAACACAGTCTTGTCTGACTCCTTGTTTTATATATTGGAATTGTCCTGTTTGGTTGTTAATTCGTATAGCTGCTTTTTGTTGCCAGTACATGTTTTTTTATGATTCGCAGATCCTTGCCATCAATGTTTAATTTCTCCAGCATATTGATTATTTCCACATGCTTTACTTTGTCAAATGCTTTCGTGTAGTCTATAAAGCACATATATAGATCTTTCTTTATCACTATAGATGTTTCTATCAATGTTCTTAAGATGTATATTGCATTATTGGTGCCCTTTCCTTCCACAAATCCACATTGTTCCTCACTTATTTCTGGTTTTATTTTGTTCCTTACACGTCTCATGATTATTCTTAGTAGGGCACTAAATAAGACAGCAAAAAAGACAATTTAAATCCTTGACATAAGGATTTATAGATGAGAAGAATTGAGTGGACAGATAAAAAAACATGTAATGATGTTTTGAAATAGCTGGAAATGAAAAGAAACCTGTATAACACAAACATAAGAGACATAAGATTAAATTAAGTAAACAACATACCATTAAATTAAGTAAACAACATACCATTAAATAGAAACAATTAAATGAAAGTCACAAAACAAAATACCTACAATTGCCCCAGCCTCACCACGAGGACCTCTTTCACCATCGATACCCTCAACTCCTTTGGGACCAGCATCGCCTTGTACGCCAGGAGCACCACGGCTACCAGGAGCTCCCTAAACAAACAGACCATAATTTATTTCAACTCATTCATGTAGGTGCAATAGGAGAAAGCTAACTGACAGCTGTTGTCAAAATTACCACACACTTGCAGTCAATATCAACATATATAAGGAGAATTGACATAATTGTACACATAACTCTCTCTTCACTTCCTCATATACCCCTTAAGGTGTTAAGAGAAACACACATTTCTAGTTCTTGCCCTTCTGGTAGCCTCAACTAATGACAGCCGATGTTGTTACATTTTTTGGATGTTCTCAGTCCATCTTTATGATCTCCCCCTGGGCTACCTAGAGCTCTTCTTCGATCTCCTCTATTAATATATGTTTTGTCCAGTTAAGGATTCTTTAGGGGGATTTCATTTCCTGATTCTGTATGTAATTCAGAACTGACTGAATTCCCAATTTGATACCCTGAATTTGATAGAAATGAAGGAGCAGCTGTCCAAGCTGGTTCACCTCTGAGAGAGGTGGGTAGAATGGATGACTTTGAAAGAAGTGACACTACATAGCTATCTTTGTTCCATGAACTGAGAATAATGATTTGCATTGCAAGGACAGAACAATATTCTTCATGAATGAGAGAGATTATTGTGAATCAACACTGAACTGGCACAGTTAGTTTTTGCCTGATGAATATTTAAAGGAAAAGATTGGAGCACCTATGAATGTGCCCAGAGTGCAGTGATGATGGTCCTATCATAACATAATTACAATATTTTAACACACAATTTGACATCATATAAAATAGCATACTAAACATTAACATTACATTGACAAAACACATACACAAACAGCAAACATGTACACAAACAGAAAACTTGTACACAACTGCAAACATATACACAAACAGCAGACATGTACACAAACAGAAGATATGTACACAAACAGCAAACATGTACACAAATAAAAACAACATGAGAACTATAAGAGTTGCCTACCCTCTCTCCTGGTAAGCCATCAGGTCCTGGTGGACCACGACCACCTCTTTCTCCCTGTGGACCAAAACAAATATCAAATCATGAGGTTTAGCGTCAAGTTTTTTAGCTCAAATATCAAATCATGAGGTTTAGCGTCGAGTTTTTAGCTCAAATATCAAATCATGAGGTTTAGTGTCGAGTTTTTAGCTCAAATATCAAATCATGAGGTTTAGTGTCGAGTTTTTAGCTCAAATATCAAATCATGAGGTTTAGTGTCGAGTTTTTAGCTCAAATATCAAATCATGAGGTTTAGTGTCGAGTTTTTAGCTCAAATATCAAATCATGAGGTTTAGTGTCGAGTTTTTAGCTCAAATATCAAATCATGAGGTTTAGTGTCGAGTTTTTAGCTCAAATATCAAATCATGAGGTTTAGTGTCGAGTTTTTAGCTCAAATATCAAATCATGAGGTTTAGTGTCGAGTTTTTAGCTCAAATATCAAATCATGAGGTTTAGTGTCGAGTTTTTAGCTCAAATATCAAATCATGAGGTTTAGTGTCGAGTTTTTAGCTCAAATATCAAATCATGAGGTTTAGTGTCGAGTTTTTAGCTCAAATATCAAATCATGAGGTTTAGTGTCGAGTTTTTAGCTCAAATATCAAATCATGAGGTTTAGTGTCGAGTTTTTAGCTCAAATATCAAATCATGAGGTTTAGTGTCGAGTTTTTAGCTCAAATATCAAATCATGAGGTTTAGTGTTGAGTTTTTAGCTCAAATATCAAATCATGAGGTTTAGTGTCGAGTTTTTAGCTCAATTATCAAATCATGAGGTTTAGTGTCGAGTTTTTAGCTCAAATATCAAATCATGAGGTTTAGTGTCGAGTTTTTAGCTCAAATATCAAATCATGAGGTTTAGTGTCGAGTTTTTAGCTCAAATATCAAATCATGAGGTTTAGTGTCGAGTTTTTAGCTCAAATATCAAATCATGAGGTTTAGTGTCGAGTTTTTAGCTCAAATATCAAATCATGAGGTTTAGTGTCGAGTTTTAGCTCAAATATCAAATCATGAGGTTTAGTGTCGAGTTTTTAGCTCAAATATCAAATCATGAGGTTTAGTGTCGAGTTTTTAGCTCAAATATCAAATCATGAGGTTTAGTGTCGAGTTTTTAGCTCAAATATCAAATCATGAGGTTTAGTGTCGAGTTTTTAGCTCAAATATCAAATCATGAGGTTTAGTGTCGAGTTTTTAGCTCAAATATCAAATCATGAGGTTTAGTGTCGAGTTTTTAGCTCAAATATCAAATCATGAGGTTTAGTGTCGAGTTTTTAGCTCAAATATCAAATCATGAGGTTTAGTGTTGAGTTTTTAGCTCAAATATCAAATCATGAGGTTTAGTGTCGAGTTTTTAGCTCAAATATCAAATCATGAGGTTTAGTGTCGAGTTTTTAGCTCAAATATCAAATCATGAGGTTTAGTGTTGAGTTTTTAGCTCAATTATCAAATCATGAGGTTTAGTGTCGAGTTTTTAGCTCAAATATCAAATCATGAGGTTTAGTGTCAAGTTTTTAGCTCAAATATCAAATCATGAGGTTTAGTGTCGAGTTTTTAGCTCAAATATCAAATCATGAGGTTTAGTGTCGAGTTTTTAGCTCAAATATCAAATCATGAGGTTTAGTGTCGAGTTTTTAGCTCAAATATCAAATCATGAGGTTTAGTGTCGAGTTTTTAGCTCAAATATCAAATCATGAGGTTTAGTGTCGAGTTTTTAGCTCAAATATCAATCATGAGGTTTAGTGTCGAGTTTTTAGCTCAAATATCAAATCATGAGGTTTAGTGTCGAGTTTTTAGCTCAAATATCAAATCATGAGGTTTAGTGTCGAGTTTTTAGCTCAAATATCAAATCATGAGGTTTAGTGTCAAGTTTTTAGCTCAAATATCAAATCATGAGGTTTAGTGTCAAGTTTTTAGCTCAAATATCAAATCATGAGGTTTAGTGTCAAGTTTTTAACTCAAATATCAAATCATGAGGTTTAGTGTCAAGTTTTTAGCTCAAATATCAAATCATGTGGTTTAGTGTCAAGTTTTTAGCTCAAATATCAAATCATGAGGTTTAGTGTCAAGTTTTTAGCTCAAATATCAAATCATGAGGTTTAGTGTCAAGTTTTTAGCTCAAATATCAAATCATGAGGTTTAGTGTCAAGTTTTTAGCTCAAATATCAAATCATGTGGTTTAGTGTCAAGTTTTTAGCTCAAATATCAAATCATGAGGTTTAGCGTCAAGTTTTTAACTCAAATATATTTGACATTTATATCAGCATTTCAAGGGCATATATGTCAAGATCTCTGTAGCTGAAATTAAAATTTTTCACTAAAATATTAGACAATTTTTATTTTGATGACACCTGCAAAGTTGACAAACACAGATCTCATGCTTGGTTTCTTGTTTGAGAATGATAAGAACACCATTCTTGGCAACAAGCAGCAGCATTAAGAGATAATAACCAAATTAGAAACTAATAGCAGCAATAAGAGATAATAACCAAATTAGAAACTAACAGCAGCATTAAAAGATAATAACCAAATTAGAAACTAACAGCAGCATTAAAAGATAATAACCAAATTAGAAACTAACAGCAGCATTAAAAGATAATAACCAAATTAGAAACTAACAGCAGCAATAAAATAATAAGCAAATTAGAAACTAACAGCAGCAATAAGAATAAATAAGAAAATTAGAAACTAACAGCAGCAATAAGAATAAATAAGAAAATTAGAAACTAACAGCAGCAATAAGAATAAATAAGAAAATTATAAATTAACAACAGCGATAAAAATAATTCGGATTCAGGAAAAACAGTGGGACAAAAGAAGCCATATTCAGCATGAGGACATTGATTGAAAAGTACATAGAAGTAAACAAACCAATATATGCCTGCTTCATAGACTACACCAAAGCACTTGATAGAATACACCATAATCAACTTATAGACTGCCTTCTTCTTCTTCTTCTTTCCTTCCTCATCTGCCTTTCAGCGTCGAGGGGAGATATAATTTGCGGTCTTTTGCTCTTCTGTTCGCCTCTGCTGCTGTTATGTTTCCTAGTGCTTCTAATATTCCATCGATCCATCTTTTTCGTGGTCGACCCTTGGGTCTGTTGTTCTCACAACGTTTGTTGAAGGCTCGTTGTGTTGTGTTTTGTTCTTTCTGCCTTGTCACGTGGCCGAACCATTTTATCTGTTGTTTCCTTATATATTCTATGGCTGGGGCTATTCCTAGCTTTTTTCTCAGTTCTACATTTCTGATCTTATCTCTCAGACTGTTTCCTGTCATTCGTCTAACACATTTCATCTCTGTAGAGGTTATTTTTCTTATTGTTCTTGCATCTAGAGTCCAGGTCTGGCATTGGTAGCACAACGTTGGAATGAAGATTGTATTGTATAGTGCTCGTTTTGCCTCCAGAGTTATTTCCTTGTTGGACAATAGTGGTGATAACTGTCCGATGATTTGACAAGCTTTGTTGCATCTTGATTCTATCTCTGCTGTTTGGGAATTGTCGTTTGTCATTAGACTTCCTAGGTATTTGAATTCCTCTACTTGTTTTAGTTGTCTGCCTTCTATAGTTATGTTGATGTTCTGTTTATTTTGGCGACATTCATGACTTCTGTTTTGTTGATGTTGATTTTCATGTTGTATTTTGTTCCTAAGATGTTGAGTTTGTTTAAGTGTTCTTGTAGGTCTTCTATTGTTTCATGTATTAGTGCCTGGTCGTCTGCAAATAGAAGCTCGTTGATCTCCTCTGTCTCTGATGGGTTGGCTAGCTTGCATATATGGTCCATGTATGTAATAAACAGTAGAGGGGATAGTACGCACCCCTGTCTTACACCTGATCTAAGACTGCCTAAAAGATATAAATGTGGATGACACAGACATATGACTGATATGTAATTTGTACTGGGAGCAAACAGCAATAATAACATATAACAAGGAGAACTCTACACCCATGGACATAAAAAAAGGAGTAAGACAAGGATGCATCCTATCACCAAGCTTGTTCAATCTATACACTGAGCAAATCTTTAAAAACATCTCAGAGATGCCAGGCCTAAACATTAATGGAAAAATAATCAATAACCTGAGATATGCTGATGATACTGTTCTACTAGCAGACCTACAACAATTACTAAATGAAATAAACATGATAAGCAAAAAATATGGACTAGATATGAATATCAAATAGACTAAAACTATGATCATAAACAAAGAAAATACTCAAAACCAACAAGTGGATATCAAAATTGAAGGAATAGGCCTGAAGACAGTTCAGAACTACAACTACCTTGGACATACTATAACCAGTGATGGAAAATGTACAACTGAAATAAACAAAAGAATAGGAATGGCAAAAAGTAATTTTAATGTCATGAAGAACATACTAACATCAAAACAAATAACACCAGGGCTAAAACTAAGAATAGCAAAATGTTACATCTCCTCAATATCCCAGTATGGTGCAGAAACATGGACATTAGACCAGAAAACAGAACAGAAAATTGAAGCCTTTGAAATGTGGATTTATAGAAGAATAGATAGAATTGGATGGAAAGGAAAGAAAACAAACGAGGAAGTTTTAAAACATCTAAAAATGAGAAGAGAATTACCAAACACAATTAGAGCAAGACAAATGAAATTTTTGGGTCATGTTAAAAGACACAACAGCCTAATAAAAGTAATATTGGAAGGGAAAATACAAGGTAAAATAGGCAGAGGCAGATCAAGACTAACATGGACGAGTAACATCAAAAGATGGACAAGTCAATCTATGACAGCCTGCACCATCAAAGCAAGAGACAGATCAGAATGGCGCTCCATGGTAGCCAACCTTCGATGTGGAGACGGCACTCAATGATGATGATAAAAATAAATAACCAATCTGGAAACATCCAGACTGCAAGGTGTGGTGTCACCTGAACTTTGCAATCTATGCAATTAAATCATATTTAGATGCACAGACTGTATACCATAAATATCAGTTGGCAGACTTTAAGTTAATAACCTGAGATATGATACAGTCTTAGTAGCAAAAGGTGAAGAGCCATAATCAGTGATTAATGAGATAGTGCAAAGGACCTAGTCTATACAGCAATAAAAAAACATTATTGTTTGTCATCTCAAAGGAAATGGCTCCTCCAAAGACACCATTAAAATCAATAAAACAACTTCAAAACAAGCTAATCAGGAAGTGGTTGGTTTTGAGGCAAGATTCTGGTATTGAGACACAGAGATTGTGAGTTCAAATCCCAGCTGTACCAGTTGGGATTTTTTATCTACGATTTCTCTCTGCGGACACCACCCCTGGTCTCATCAGCAAGGCCCTGCGTGAAATGGCAGAAGTCTGAGTTATCTGCCTGTGTGGCGAGGGGCCCCTGCACATAACGGAAAAACGGATTAGCAAACAAAATACATTAGCTAGACTCTAGGGACTTTGCCAGAGATGAAAGCTGACAAATGAGAAAACAGATATAAAAAAAACAAAAGTGAAGTAACTCTAAACCTCAGCATGATAGTAACTTGGAGGATGTATTTCTGAGATTAAATGCTGAATAGGCAAACTTTCCATAACAGAAAAATATTCTGAGTAACTTATCTTTGTTAATATAAGTATGAAAAAAAAAATTCTCCAGTGTTATATAGGGCCATTCCTTACATACGGAAGTGAATCATGGATAATCAGTAAACAAACATGAAGGTACTTGGCAGCTACACAAAAATATGGTTTTACAGAAGAATGTTGAGAATACCAGAGACAGCAGAAAAAAGAGCAATGAGGTCTTCAAAAAGGCCAAACACAAAAATATATTTTTAGTTCTATCAGGAAAAGACTGTACACTGTCTTTAGGCATGTGATGCAAGGAGGAAAATTGGAAAATGTCATGACAACTGAAAAATAGAGGGAAAAAAATAAACAAAGGAAGACAATAAGAGATGAATCTAGACAGTTTAACAAAATGGCACCCAAAAAAAAATTAACAGCAAAATTCATGGAGGCACCAGTATAAAAGATAAATGGAGAGAGATGATCGCCAACACCCCTGGGCATGGCGATTGATGACAATAAACATAAAATGGGAACAAACTTGGTTAATAATAGCTTACCCTATTTCCTGGCGCACCTTCCGGGCCAAGACGACCCTGATCACCAACAGCACCTGGTCCACCTTTTTCACCCACTGAACCTTTGTAACCAATCAAACCAACTTCTCCCTAAACAAACAAAAAGAGCCTGTATCATATTTCTTCTATAGCAACACAACATGATGCACCAATTTGATGAGAAATAACATGAAGCTGGTTATGTCTGACTTTGTTGACAAAATCATTCTCTGACTGACCTGCTTTTACTTGTCTCCGGTGCATCTTCTTCTTCTTCTTTTTTTCCTTCATCACTTGTCTTTCAGCGTTGAGGGCACATATAATTTGTGGTCTTTTGCTGTTCTGATGACCTCTGCTGCTTTTATAGTTCCAAGTGTTTCTAATATTTCATCAATCCATTTTTTAAATTGGTCAGCCTTTGAGTCTGGTGTTCTCATAGTGTTTATTGAAGGCTTGTTGTGTAGCGTTTTAGGAGGGAAGGGAGGAAGGAAGGGAGGAAGGAAGGGAGGCAGGCAGGAAGGAAGGAAGGAAGGAAGGAAGGAAGGGAGGGAGGAAGGGAGGGAGGGAGGGAGGGAGGGAGGGAGGGAGGGAGGGAGGGAGGGAGGGAGGGAGGGAGGGAGGAAGGGAGGAAGGAAGGAAGGAAGGAAGGAAGGAAGGAAGGAAGGAAGGAAGGAAGGAAGGAAGGAAGGAAGGAAGGAAGGAAGGAAGGAAGGAAGGAAGGAAGGAAGGAAGGAAGGAAGGAAGGAAGGAAGGAAGGAAGGAAGGAAGGAAGGAAGGAAGGAAGGAAGGCATTCCATAACTATATAATTTGTCAGCTAACAGATCATCCTCACTGTGAATGAGAGAGCTCTGTAAGCCTCAGGTTCCCTCCTCAACAACTCAAATTCTGAATTAGTTTACCAGCACTCACTGGTTCCCTTCACAGTGTTCTTGACTGTATCTAGACGTGAGGTTTCTACAGCATATTTAAGGTTGTAGGTTCACATTCTTTGATTAAATCACTTGTCCCTGTTCCTTGAGATCATTGAGCTGGTCTATTGCTCATCCATTCTCAAAAAGCAGCCATGCCAGCAAGTTGTCCACTCTCTTATTTTACACTTACACCTAAATGCCCTGGCTAACAAATGAAGCAGATTTTTGTCAGCCTTGACTTCCTCAGAGATTCTAACCACAACCTTCAAGCTGAGCCAGCTTTGATCTTCCTGAACATACTCAATGTGGGTAAAGTCTGTGTCTCAAATTCAGCTATTGCTTTCGTTCTATAGTTATCAATTACTAGATAAACAACATTACATATATAAACAATAGGGCAACATTATGTACGTAAACAACAACACAGCACTACATATATAAAAAACAGGACATTACATATATAAACAATAGGACAACATTACATATATAAAAAACAGGACAACATTATGTATATAAACAAAAGGACAACATTATGTATGTAAACAACTGCACAACATTACATATATAAACAACAGCACAACATTACATATATAAAAAACAGCACAACATTACATATATAAACAACAGCACAACATTACATATATAAACAACAGCACAACATTACGTATATAAACAACAGCACAACATTACATATATAAACAACATTACATATATAAACAACAGCACAACATTACATATATAAAAAAACAGGACAACATTACATATATAAACAAAAGGACAACATTACATATATAAAAAACAGGACAATATTACATATATAAACAAAAGCACAACATTACATATATAAACAATAGCACAACATTACATATATAAACAATAGGACAACATTATGTATGTAAACAACATGACAACATTATGTATATAAACAACAGCAAAACATTACAAATATAAACAATAGGACAACATTACAAATATAAACAATAGGACAACATTACTTGTATAGACAATAGGACAACATTACAAATATAAACAATAGGACAACATTACAAATATAAACAATAGGAGAACATTACATATATAAACAACAGCACAACATTACATATATAAACAACAGGACACCATTACATATATAAACAGGACAACATTGCATATATAAAAAACAGGACAACACCATTCATAAAAATTTAAAAAAGTAAAAACTTACAGGAGAACCCTTAGCACCTCCATCACCAGGAGAGCCAAGAAGACCAACAGGACCTCGAGGCCCAGGGAAGCCAGGGACTCCAGCAGAACCAGGATCACCCTGATAATAGACATTAAGTAATTGTGCATACAATAAATACAGGGACTCCAGCAGAACCAGGATCACCCTGATAATAGATATTAAGTAATTGTGCATACAATAAATACAGGGACTCCAGCAGAACCAGGGTCACCCTGATAATAGACATTATGTAATTGTGCATACAATAAATACAGGGACACCAGCAGAACCAGGATCACCCTGATAATAGACATTATGTAATTGTGCATACAATAAATACTGGGACTCCAGCAGAACCAGGGTCACCCTGATAATAGACATTAAGTAATTGTGCATACAATAAATACAGGGACTCCAGCAGAACCAGGGTCACCCTGATAATAGACATTAAGCAATTGTGCATACAATAAATACAGGGACTCCAGCAGAACCAGGGTCACCCTGATAATAGACATTAAGTAATTGTGCATACAATAAATACAGGGACTCCAGCAGAACCAGGGTCACCCTGATAATAGACATTATGTAATTGTGCATACAATAAATACTGGGACTCCAGCAGAACCAGGATCACCCTGATAATAGACATTAAGTAATTGTGCATACAATAAATACTGGGACTCCAGCAGAACCAGGATCACCCTGATAATAGACATTAAGTAATTGTGCATACAATAAATACAGGGACTCCAGCAGAACCAGGATCACCCTGATAATAGACATTAAGTAATTGTGCATACAATAAATACAGGGACTCCAGCAGAACCAGGGTCACCCTGATAATAGACATTAAGCAATTGTGCATACAATAAATACAGGGACTCCAGCAGAACCAGGGTCACCCTGATAATAGACATTAAGTAATTGTGCATACAATAAATACAGGGACTCCAGCAGAACCAGGGTCACCCTGATAATAGACATTATGTAATTGTGCATACAATAAATACTGGGACTCCAGCAGAACCAGGATCACCCTGATAATAGACATTAAGTAATTGTGCATACAATAAATACTGGGACTCCAGCAGAACCAGGATCACCCTGATAATAGACATTAAGTAATTGTGCATACAATAAATACAGGGACTCCAGCAGAACCAGGATCACCCTGATAATAGACATTAAGTAATTGTGCATACAATAAATACAGGGACTCCAGCAGAACCAGGGTCACCCTGATAATAGACATTATGTAATTGTGCATACAATAAATACTGGGACTCCAGCAGAACCAGGGTCACCCTGATAATAGACATTAAGTAATTGTGCATACAATAAATACAGGGACTCCAGCAGAACCAGGGTCACCCTGATAATAGACATTAAGCAATTGTGCATACAATAAATACAGGGACTCCAGCAGAACCAGGGTCACCCTGATAATAGACATTAAGTAATTGTGCATACAATAAATACAGGGACTCCAGCAGAACCAGGGTCACCCTGATAATAGACATTATGTAATTGTGCATACAATAAATACAGGGACTCCAGCAGAACCAGGATCACCCTGATAATAGACATTAAGTAATTGTGCATACAATAAATACAGGGACTCCAGCAGAACCAGGATCACCCTGATAATAGACATTAAGTAATTGTGCATACAATAAATACAGGGACTCCAGCAGAACCAGGGTCACCCTGATAATAGACATTATGTAATTGTGCATACAATAAATACTGGGACTCCAGCAGAACCAGGGTCACCCTGATAATAGACATTAAGTAATTGTGCATACAATAAATACTGGGACTCCAGCAGAACCAGGGTCACCCTGATAATAGACATTAAGCAATTGTGCATACAATAAATACAGGGACTCCAGCAGAACCAGGGTCACCCTGATAATAGACATTAAGCAATTGTGCATACAATAAATACAGGGACTCCAGCAGAACCAGGGTCACCCTGATAATAGACATTAAGTAATTGTGCATACAATAAATACTGGGACTCCAGCAGAACCAGGGTCACCCTGATAATAGACATTATGTAATTGTGCATACAATAAATACTGGGACTCCAGCAGAACCAGGATCACCCTGATAATAGACATTATGTAATTGTGCATACAATAAATACTGGGACTCCAGCAGAACCAGGATCACCCTGATAATAGACATTAAGTAATTGTGCATACAATAAATACTGGGACTCCAGCAGAACCAGGATCACCCTGATAATAGACATTAAGTAATTGTGCATACAATAAATACAGGGACTCCAGCAGAACCAGGATCACCCTGATAATAGACATTAAGTAATTGTGCATACAATAAATACAGGGACTCCAGCAGAACCAGGATCACCCTGATAATAGACATTAAGTAATTGTGCATACAATAAATACAGGGACTCCAGCAGAACCAGGGTCACCCTGATAATAGACATTAAGTAATTGTGCATACAATAAATACTGGGACTCCAGCAGAACCAGGGTCACCCTGATAATAGACATTAAGTAATTGTGCATACAATAAATACAGGGACTCCAGCAGAACCAGGGTCACCCTGATAATAGACATTAAGTAATTGTGCATACAATAAATACTGGACTCCAGCAGAACCAGGGTCACCCTGATAATAGACATTAAGCAATTGTGCATACAATAAATACTGGGACTCCAGCAGAACCAGGATCACACTGATAATAGACATTAAGTAATTGTGCATAGAATAAATACTGGGACTCCAGCAGAACCAGGGTCACCCTGATAATATACATTAAGTAATTGTGCATAGAATAAATACTGGGACTCCAGCAGAACCAGGGTCACCCTGATAATAGACATTAAGTAATTGTGCATAGAATAAATACTGGGACTCCAGCAGAACCAGGATCACTCTGATAATAGACATTAAGTAATTGTGCATAGAATAAATACTGGGACTCCAGCAGAACCAGGGTCACCCTGATAATAGACATTAAGCAATTGTGCATACAATAAATACTGGGACTCCAGCAGAACCAGGATCACCCTGATAATAGACATTAAGCAATTGTGCATACAATAAATACAGGGACTCCAGCAGAACCAGGGTCACCCTGATAATAGACATTAAGTAATTGTGCATACAATAAATACACATTAAGTTTGGACCACCATCACTGCACACCAGAATATTCTATAGGTGCTTTGATTCATCTATAGAAATATCAAGAATCTCCTAGGAGAACCCTGACCCTTTGCACGAACCTCATGGCATGGGATCCATCACGCTGTGGGAAGATCTTTTTGCTGACCATTTTGCTCGGTCAGTGGCCATATTTTGGGCTACTCTTTTCAATTTTTAACTATCTATCTACTCACCTTTCGAGCCGTAGCCGGCCTATATCCAGATACTCTTTCTCTTATTTAATTTTTTATTCTAGCAGTTTTCAATCCTTAAAAGATATTTGATCAAATCTCACCATTTCTCTCTGTTCTGTGCACGCAACTCTAACTCATTGAAGGAGCCGATTCCTGCTGCTCTTGCCTCTCTGATAAATGTTCTTCTCAGTGTCTCTCTGGGTCAGCCTCTTTTCCTCTTACCTGTTGTTTCCCACATGAAGGCTTGCTTTGTTATTCAGTTATTATTTCTCCTCATCACATGTCCAACATATGACCATCATCTTTTCTTTATTACTGAAGATATTAGTGGTTGATTGGCGATTTCTCTAATTTCCTCGTTTGTTTTGAATTCGTTCCACGCTATACCAAGTATTTTCCTTATACATTTAATTTTGAATGCGCTCAACTTTGTTTCTAATGATCTTCCGATGATCGCCTTCAAGAGCGACACGAATTTGGGAGATATTCTGGTTAGGAGCCATCTCCCTCGCTCCGACCATCAACACTTCGGACGGCCCCTAGTGGTCGGAACTGTATCACCTGTGCCTATGTGCTCCCTACTGACTCGGTCTTATTCCCTAATGGACGGTTCGAGATCAAGCATGGCTTCACATGTGTGTCCCGTAACACCATTTATGCTATCATATGTCAACGATGCCACATGACTTATATTGGTGAGTCTGGGGAGAAAATTAGTGGAAAGATATTGTGAACATCTTCAAGATGTTCAACAGATTACTGACACTCCAGTGTCTTCCCATTTCAACTCCCCAGACCACAAGGGCAAAGACGACATCCGTATCACTGGTATTGTCCTTTGTCACTCTGGTGACAGCAGCCAATTTGCTTTGGAGAATCGCCTCATAGTCCAGTATGGTTCGCTGACCCCACGAGGCATGAATGTATCACACTCGTACACATAGTTTCCTTTTGGTTACTCCTTCCCTTTTGCATAGCCTTCTCTACTGCCCATGTTTTGGCTCTTTAGTCTATCTACTCTGCCATGCTATTTATAGTTCTCCTCCACTAGTCCTCATTGAGACACTTCGGTGTTCACCTATACCCCTTTTTTCGGTGCTACTTACCCCTAATTTGTTTTTATTGTACCCCACTCTCAGACATCTCACTCTTTCCGCCCTTTGAGTACCCGTTATTCTACTGTTCTATTCTTTCTCCTTTGTGTTTGCACACTTACCCCGGATGTGAACTCTTCTGGTTAAGTGTGCGTTATGCGCACTTTTCTACACATATATGATTGTCCCCATATGGGTGTGCACATGCATGTAACTTTAGTTAGCTGCGTGGCAGTGTACTAAGCGTTCGGCTTCTTGTGGCAAGGCGCGGTGCCATGGAGTACGGGTTCGAATCCTGCTTCGGACCATATATTGTTCTCTGTTTTTTTCTGTTGTTGTTTATCTGCCATTTTTTCCGAGTGCTAACACATACTTCTTTGTTCTATTATTCCCTTTGATTTCCACAACTTTCCAAGGCTTCTGAAAGACATTGCTGCTTTAGCTATTCAATGTATCAGGTCTATGTTTCATTAACAAAAGTATTTCTATGATAGCGGCTTGTTAAACCACTGATGGTTCTATACCAAGCGGGAGAAAAACAATTCCTCCATTTTGGATCCAACCGAAAACCAATTTTTAACTGCCAAGGGTTTTTTTACATGCGCATGTGCTTATGGGATCTCCTATTTGTTTGCCTTTATCCGAGAGGGCTAGATATCAGATCTCACTACCTAGAGAGGGCAAGACATCAGATCTCACTACCCAGAGAGGGCTAGATATCAGATCTCACTACCCAGAGAGGGCTAGATATCAGATCTCACTACCCAGAGAGGGCAAGACATCAGATCTCACTACCTAGAGAGGGCAAGACATCAGATCTCACTACCCAGAGAGGGCAAGACATCAGATCTCACTACCCAGAGAGGGCAAGACATCAGAACTCACTACCCAGAGAGGGCAAGACATCAGAACTCACTACCCAGAGAGGGCAAGACATCAGAACTCACTACCCAGAGAGGGCAAGACATCAGAACTCACTACCCAGAGAGGGCAAGACATCAGATCTCACTACCCAGAGAGTGCTAGATATCAGATCTCACTACATAGAGAGGGCAAGACATCAGATCTCACTACCCAGAGAGTGCTAGATATCAGATCTCACTACCTAGAGAGGGCAAGACATCAGATCTCACTACCCAGAGAGGGCAAGACATCAGATCTCACTACCCAACGAGGGCTAGATATCAGATCTCACTACCTAGAGAGGGCAAGACATCAGATCTCACTACCCAGAGAGTGCTAGATATCAGATCTCACTACCTAGAGAGGGCAAGACATCAGATCTCACTACCCAGAGAGTGCTAGATATCAGATCTCACTACCCAGAGAGGGCAAGACATCAGATCTCACTACCCAGAGAGGGCTAGATATCAGATCTCACTACCCAGAGAGGGCTAGATATCAGATCCCACTACCCAGAGAGGGCTCGATATCAGATCTCACTACCCAGAGAGGGCTAGACATCAGATCCCACTACCCAGAGAGGGCTAGATATCAGATCTCACTACCCAGAGAGGGCTAGACATCAGATCTCACTACCCAGAGAGGGCGAGACATCAGATCTCACTACCCAGAGAGGGCTAGACATCAGATCTCACTACATAGAGAGGGCAAGACATCAGATCTCACTACATAGAGAGGGCAAGACATCAGATCTCACTACCCAGAGAGGGCAAGACATCAGATCTCACTACCCAGAGAGGGCAAGACATCAGATCTCACTACCCAGAGAGGGCTAGATATCAGATCTCACTACCCAGAGAGGCTAGATATCAGATCTCACTACCCAGAGAGGGCAAGACATCAGATCTCACTACCCAGAGAGGGCTAGATATCAGATCTCACTACCCAGAGAGGGCTCGATATCAGATCTCATTACCCAGAGAGAGCTAGACATCAGATCTCACTACACAGAGAGAGCTAGACATCAGATCTCACTACACAGAGAGAGCTAGACATCAGATCTCACTATCCAGAAAGGGCTGGACATTAGATCTCACTACTCAGAGAGAGATAGACATCAGATCTCATTACCCAGAGAGAGATAGACATAAGATCTCACTACACAGAGAGAGCTAGACATCAGATCTCACTATCCAGAAAGGGCTGGACATTAGATCTCACTACTCAGAGAGAGCTAGACATCAGATCTCACTACTCAGAGAGGGCAAGGCATCAGATGTCACTACTCAGAGAGAGATAGACATCAGATCTCACTACCCAGAGAGAGATAGACATCAGATCTTACTACCCAGAGAGGGCTGGATATCAGATCTCACTACCCAGAGAGGGCTAGATATCAGATCTCATTATCCAGAGAGTGTTAGACATCAGATCGCACTACCTAGAGAGGGCAAGGCATCAGATCTCACTACTCAGAGAGAGCTAGACATCAGATCTCACTACCCAGAGAGAGTTAGACATCAGATCTCACTACCCAGAGTGAGCTAGACATCAGATCTCACTACTCAGAGAGAGCTAGACATCAGATCTCACTACCCAGAGAGAGTTAGACATCAGATCTCACTACCCAGAGTGAGCTAGACATCAGATTTCACTTCCCAGAGAGGGCAGGGCATCAGATCTCACTACTGAGAGAGAGCTAGACATCAGATCTCACTACCCAGAGAGAGCTAGACATCAGATCTCACTATCCAGATAGGACTTCTCACTATCCAGATAAGGCTAGACAGATCTCACTACCCAGAGAGGGCAGGGCATCAGATCTCACTATCCAGAGAGAGCTAGACATCGGATCTCACTACTGAGAGAGAGCTAGACATCAGATCTCACTATCCAGATAGGACTTCTCACTATCCAGATAAGGCTAGACAGATCTCACTACCCAGAGAGGGCAAGATAATAGATGTCACTACCCAGAGAGGGCTAGACAGATCTCACTACCCAGAGAGGGCAAGATAATAGATGTCACTACCCAGAGAGGGCTAGACAGATGTCACTACCCAGAGAGGGCAAGATAATAGATGTCACTACCCAGAGAGGGCTAGACAGATGTCACTACCCAGAGAGGGCAAGATAATAGATGTCACTACCCAGAGAGGGCAAGATAATAGATGTCACTACCCAGAGAGGGCTAGACAGATGTCACTACCCAGAGAGGGCAAGATAATAGATGTCACTACCCAAAGAGGGCTAGACAGATGTCACTACCCAGAGAGGGCAAGATAATAGATGTCACTACACAAAGAGGGCTAGACAGATGTCACTACCCAGAGAGGGCAAGATAATAGATGTCACTACCCAGAGAGGGCTAGACAGATGTCACTACCCAGAGAGGGCAAGATAATAGATTTCACTACCCAGAGAGGGCAAGATAATAGATGTCACTACCCAGAGAGGGCTAGACAGATGTCACTACCCAGAGAGGGCTAGACAGATGTCACTACCCAGAGAGGGCTAGACAGATGTCACTACCCAGAGAGGGCTAGACAGATGTCACTACCCAGAGACCAGGAAAGGGTAAAGTCATGAAGAAATCACAGATTTAATTTTCTTTATTTTTGACAAATATTCCCATTGGTGGGATTGAACATAGGATATTCCTGTCCAGAGGTCGACATCTTACCTTTTGACCACAAAACGTCTCCCCAAATGAAATATTTCAATAATCTACTATCTATTGAGGCTAGGCCCGGGAGGCATAATAAAGCTTTAATACTACATTTCTTTCAAGATTGCTCATTACAGATCGATTGTTCAATGGCTAGATTGTTGTTTTACTGTGCTTACTGTAAATGCTATGTTACTGCTGAATAAAACAATACACTAACCCTA
Organism: Megaustenia siamemsis; assembly: GCA_032433765.1. Taxonomy (NCBI): domain Eukaryota; kingdom Metazoa; phylum Mollusca; class Gastropoda; order Stylommatophora; family Ariophantidae; genus Megaustenia; species Megaustenia siamemsis. The sequence goes on from JAVIAB010000046.1 coordinate 58,619,620, forward strand.
GATTACAAGTACACACTATAACCCAAGAAAAACTACATGGGGCAATCGATTCGCTTAAACAGACAGCTGACTTCATGAGAGAGTCTTGAATCCTACTCTGATTGAGCCTTGATCGCAGAGAGAGAAAAATTACGATACCTATATGTAACTCTTCCAGTTACGATACTGTAGTAAAAATTACTACCACTTAAATGTAACATTAGGTGCTCTAAAAATAGTAATTTCACTGAGCTCTTGACACAGCCTTGAGTGTTCACACTAGGCAAAACATGGGAACTGGAAGTTCCTGGCTCAGGTTGATTTATGACCTGAGTTTCACCTTATGGACTGGACGTGTTACAATGTCTATCAGTGTGGTTGCCGTAAGTGCATCAGTATGTTCAGTGACTGTGCAGCACTATTCCTTGTGTTTTTTTCTGAGTCACGGTTGTTTGATATTTACCGATGACCAGGACATTTCCTTGTCACAGAAAAAAAGGCAAATTTCTTGAAAATTGACCATTTTTGTTCAAATATGTAAGAATCTTGTATAAATAAGGCAATTTAGAAAGGGGATATAAATGTAAGAATCTTGTATAAATAAGGCAATTTAGAAAGGGGATATAAATGTAAGAATCTTATATAAATAAAACAATATGTAAAGGAGATATAAAATAAATGTAAGAATCTTGTATAAATAAAATAATATAGAAAGGAGATATAAAATAAATGTAAGAATCTTGTACAAATAAAACAATATAGGAAGTAGTTACTTACCGCTGCTCCTTGTTCACCGGTAGCACCTGGGGGTCCAGGTGAACCATCTGTACCAATTTCTCCTGCCTGTCCTATTAAGCCGTTTTCACCACGTGCTCCCTGAGGACCAAGTGATCCTTTTGGCCCAATAGGACCTGCTTCACCTTTTGGACCTGGTTGTCCAGGGATTCCAGGTGGACCGGATGGTCCATTAGGTCCAGGAGCTCCAGCGGGACCTGGCATGCCATCAACACCACGAAGACCCTGCATTTTTAGAAAAATCTGGCATTACAAGATCTAATCCATAGGTAACCAGACATTACATTGACATATCACATAGCTGTGGAATGATATCTATATTCGGTTTCCAAGAAAGATGGGATCAATGCCGCAGGCCCTTTTAGAGATAGAGAGAGAGAGAGAGAGAGAGTAAAGAATAAAACTGTTTTTGTTTTGCCAGGTTTTTATGTGTTTTTTTTTTCATTTATTCTAGTGAAGTGGAGCTGTAAGTGACTGCGGACACTCACATTCATGTTTGAAATTGTCACCCGCGCACTCAACTTGGCTTGCACTGGAGTTTGACCTTGCTAAAGGCTGCCTACCGACAATACAAACTCAAAATGGATGTATCTCACCCTGTATTTGCAGAGACTAATGCAGTTGCTTAAACCGTCTCAATTGCTTTGTTTTTCATGTATATTCATGAGTAAACTGCAGTAGGAAAGTGACTGTGCACTCTCAATTTGATGGACATTCCTTGCACTCATTCCCTGAGCGCTGAGATTAGGGCTGCATGGACATCGACAGTCAACAGAATTTGCCACCACACTTTGGTCTTACATGAGTGGAGTGGATATGGGGAATTCCCGACTGCATTGATAATTCCATGAACAGAACAGATATCTATTTCCAAAGACATGATAGCATTATTGTGATATTGTAGATATGATTCAATATAAATGTTATGTTATATCTCTCAACATTCCTGTGCATAAACATTAATATTAAACAGGAAAACAGAACATTAAATTGAAGCCTTTGAAATGTGGATTTATAGTAGAATATGAAGAATTGGATGGAAAGAAATGAAAACAAATTATGAAGTCTTAGAACAATAAAAATGAAAAGAGAACTACTAAACACAATTCAAACAAGACAAATGAGATTTTTGGGCCATGTTAAAAGACACAACAGCCTACTAAAAGTAATCTTGGTAGGAAAAATACAAGATAAAAGAGGCAGAGGTAGACCAAGACTAACTTGGACGAGCAACATCAAAAGATGGACAAGTCAATCTATGACAACGTGCACCATCAAAGCAAGAGAGAGTGTGATGGCGCTTCATGGTAGCCAATCTTTGATGCGGAGACGGCACTCGATGATGATGATGAGGATATTCATATTTGAAGTACTCATCACAGTCTATGTGACCCTTATTTCAAATTCCTGCAGTCTTGTCACTAAACCATATTTTATGAATTGAGGAGGCTAGTGCTCTGCCTCACTGTAACTACTTTACCCCAATGCAAGGAGTCAAGTACTAATTCTTTTATCAGCTGGACTAGACAGCAACAACCCTCATCCACAAAGCCAGCACTTGTTGTTAAACTAGCAAGCTATGACTACACTACTGTCGCTCACTGCAGTCTTAGTTTCACTAATTCACATCAAGTAACTAGCAAGCTATGACTACACTACTATCGATGACTACACTACTGTCGCTCACTGCAGTCTTAGTTTCACTAATTCACATCAAGTAACTAGCAAGCTATGACTACACTACTGTCGATGACTACACTACTGTCGCTCACTGCAGTCTTAGTTTCACTAATTCACATCAAGTAACTAGCAAGCTATGACTACACTACTGTCGATGACTACACTACTGTCGCTCACTGCAGTCTTAGTTTCACTAATTCACATCAAGTAACTAGCAAGCTATGACTACACTACTGTCGCTCACTGCAGTCTTAGTTTCACTAATTCACATCAAGTAACTAGCAAGCTATGACTACGCTACTGTCGCTCACTGCAGTCTTAGTTTCACTAATTCACATCAAGTAAATAGCAAGCTATGACTACACTACTGTCGCTCACTGCAGTCTTAGTTTCACTAATTCACATCAAGTAAATAGCAAGCTATGACTACGCTACTGTCGCTCACTGTAGTCTTAGTTTCACTAATTCACATCAAGTAAATAGCAAGCTATGACTACACTACTGTCGCTCACTGCAGTCTTAGTTTCACTAATTCACATCAAGTAAATAGCAAGCTATGACTACGCTACTGTCGCTCACTGTAGTCTTAGTTTCACTAATTCACATCAAGTAGGTAGCATTTTCTTTACAAAAATTTGCTATTACCCAAAGATTGTTAGGCTGTGTGATTGTCTAGGCATTATACGTCTGTGGTTTGCCATTGCTTTCTGATGGTTGGTTGGTTGCGTTCGCGCGATGACTAACGTATTCTAGAGTATCGTAGTAGACTGGAATATTCCTCTTCATCATCCGCCCTTACAAGGACGTAGTGGACGTGTCTGCGTTGTGTTGTGGTTTGCAGTATAACTGTTATATTTGCGCCTTTCGGCCCAACACATCCGACTTCAGCACGACATTTTTGAGTACCGAGTTGTCTTCCTCTTCGATCCCTGTACGCTTGGGCAAACTAGACAGGTTAGTCTGTTACTGGAGGCACCACGGAGAGGTGGCGCAGGGTCTGGATGGTTTTGGTTCACTGATCCTGGCGCAAGCCATTAGCTGTGGGTCGCTGACAACTTCCAGCTCTGGTACTGGGAGGCGCGCCTTTGCCTCCTGCCTTCTGATGATTGGAATGATCCTGAGGACAGTAATCCCATGAGCCGTATTATCTTAAAAAAAACACGCTCAACAGACTCATTTCCCAGACCTGGTTGTGAAACTGGGTTCACTAGCCATGGATGCCTACGTTTGACATTGAGTTATTGAGTTATTTGCGGGTCATCATCATTGCACTACGAACATGTCCATAGGTGCTCAGATCCCCTCCTCAGCAATTCCCTCAGTGTCCAGCGACTGACGACTCCAGTTCTATGTTGGTTGATAAGTCTTCTTACACGTTTGACATAACCTCATTAAAAATTCTCTTGTACGGTAACATTTCCTTGTATATAATTAATGTCAGCACTACATCTGGCCATCTGGTCAGAATGAATCCTCACCAATCACCATCAAGGGCGTTCTTCTCGAGAATGCATGGAAAAATACCAAGAGGAAGACCCAGAAGAAGATGGATAGATGCTGTGATAGTGACATGTAACAACAGAGGAAAATCACTAATTCAGACAGTTCAAGCAGCTCAAAAATGACAAATGATATAAACTTTGACACCTTTCAGGTATCAGTGAAAAGGGAAAAGAAGAAAGAAGAAGATTACATCACAACGTGATCTGAGTCTAAAAGTGCTTGTTGATTTCTCCATTTTTATGGAAATAACAAAAGACAGCTCAAGCTATACATTAGTGAGACAATTTGTGTACGATAAAAGAGAGCTCAAGCTGTACATTAATGAGACAATTTGTGTACAATAAAAGAGAGCTCAAGCTGTACATTAATGAGACAATTTGTGTACAATAAAAGAGAGCTCAAGCTGTACATTAATGAGACAATTTGTGTACAATAAAAGAGAGCTCAAGCTGTACATTAATGAGACAATTTGTGTACAACAAAAGAGAGCTCAAGATGTACATTAATGAGACAATTTGTGTACAACAAAAGAGAGCTCAAGATGTACATTAATGAGGCAATTTGTGTACAACAAAAGAGAGCTCAAGCTGTACATTAATGAGACAATTTGTGTACAACAAAAGAGAGCTCAAGCTGTACATTAATGAGACAATTTGTGTACAATAAAAGAGAGCTCAAGCTGTACATTAATGAGACAATTTGTGTACAACAAAAGAGAGCTCAAGATGTACATTAATGAGACAATTTGTGTACAACAAAAGAGAGCTCAAGATGTACATTAATGAGACAATTTGTGTACAATAAAAGAGAGCTCAAGCTGTACATTAATGAGACAATTTGTGTACGATAAAAGAGAGCTCAAGCTGTACATTAATGAGACAATTTGTGTACGATAAAAGAGAGCTCAAGCTGTACATTAATGAGACAATTTGTGTACGATAAAAGAGAGCTCAAGCTGCACATTAATGAGACAATTTGTGTACAATAAAAGAGAGCTCAAGCTGTACATTAATGAGACAATTTGTGTACAATAAAAGAGAGCTCAAGCTGTACATTAATGAGACAATTTGTGTACAATAAAAGAGAGCTCAAGCTGTACATTAATGAGACAATTTGTGTACAATAAAAGAGAGCTCAAGCTGTACATTAATGAGACAATTTGTGTACAATAAAAGAGAGCTCAAGCTGTACATTAATGAGACAATTTGTGTACAACAAAAGAGAGCTCAAGCTGTACATTAATGAGACAATTTGTGTACAATAAAAGAGAGCTCAAGCTGTACATTAATGAGACAATTTGTGTACAATAAAAGAGAGCTCAAGCTGTACATTAATGAGACAATTTGTGTACAACAAAAGAGAGCTCAAGCTGTACATTAATGAGACAATTTGTGTACAATAAAAGAGAGCTCAAGCTGTACATTAATGAGACAATTTGTGTACAATAAAAGAGAGCTCAAGCTGTACATTAATGAGACACTTTGTGTACAATAAAAGAGAGCTCAAGCTGTACATTAATGAGACAATTTGTGTACAACAAAAGAGAGCTCAAGCTGTACATTAATGAGACAATTTGTGTACAATAAAAGAGAGCTCAAGCTGTACATTAATGAGACAATTTGTGTACAACAAAAGAGAGCTCAAGATGTACATTAATGAGACAATTTGTGTACAATAAAAGAGAGCACAAGCTGTACATTAATGAGACAATTTGTGTACAATAAAAGAGAGCTCAAGCTGTACATTAATGAGACAATTTGTGTACAATAAAAGAGAGCTCAAGCTGTACATTAATGAGACAATTTGTGTACAATAAAAGAGAGCTCAAGCTGTACATTAATGAGACAATTTGTGTACAATAAAAGAGAGCTCAAGCTGTACATTAATGAGACAATTTGTGTACAATAAAAGAGAGCTCAAGCTGTACATTAATGAGACAATTTGTGTACAATAAAAGAGAGCTCAAGCTGTACATTAATGAGACAATTTGTGTACAATAAAAGAGAGCTCAAGCTGTACATTAATGAGACAATTTGTGTACAATAAAAGAGAGCTCAAGCTGTACATTAATGAGACAATTTGTGTACAATAAAAGAGAGCTCAAGCTGTACATTAATGAGACAATTTGTGTACAATAAAAGAGAGCTCAAGCTGTACATTAATGAGACAATTTGTGTACAATAAAAGAGAGCTCAAGATGTACATTAATGAGACAATTTGTGTACAATAAAAGAGAGCTCAAGATGTACATTAATGAGACAATTTGTGTACAATAAAAGAGAGCTCAAGCTGTACATTAATGAGAATGTTTTGTGAGCAACAAAAGAGAGCTCAAGATGTACATTAATTAGACAATTTGTGTACAACAAAAGAGAGCTCAAGCTGTACATTAATGAGACAATTTGTGTACAACAAAAGAGAGCTCAAGATGTACATTAATGAGACAATTTGAGTACAACAAAAGAGAGCTCAAAATGTACATTAATGAGACAATTTGTGTACAACAAAAGAGAGCTCAAGATGTACATTAATGAGACAATTTGTGTACAACAAAAGAGAGCTCAAGATGTACATTAATGAGACAATTTGTGTACAACAAAAGAGAGCTCAAAATGTACATTAATGAGACAATTTGTGTACAACAAAAGAAAGCTCAAGCTGTACATTAATGAGACAATTTGTGTACAACAAAAGAGAGCTCAAGATGTACATTAATGAGACAATTTGTGTACAACAAAAGAGAGCTCAAGCTGTACATTAATGAGACAATTTGTGTACAACAAAAGAGAGCTCAAGGTGTACATTAATGAGACAATTTGTGTACAACAAAAGAGAGCTCAAGCTGTGCATTAATGAGACAATTTGTGTACAACAAAAGAGAGCTCAAGCTGTACATTAATGAGACAATTTGTGTACAACAAAAGAGAGCTCAAGATGTACATTAATGAGACAATTTGTGTACAACAAAAGAGAGCTCAAGCTGTACATTAATGAGACAATTTGTGTACAATAAAAGAGAGCTCAAGCTGTACATTAATGAGACAATTTGTGTACAATAAAAGCAGCTACAAAATGATCATAAATAAGTGGGTTTGAGTGGCAGTGTTCTTTTACAATAAATAATAAATGTGAGGATTGTACTAGCTGGTAAAGATGTGGTGAGAGGAGAGGGGAAGGAATGAGAGGTGAGAAGAGAGGAGATGACAGGAGAGAAGAGAAGAGAGGAGATGACAGGAGAGAAGAGAAGAGAGGAGAGGAGATGACAGGAGAGAAGAGAAGAGAGGAGATGACAGGAGAGAAGAGAGAGAGGAGATGACAGGAGAGAAGAGAAGAGAGGAGATGACAGGAGAGAAGAGAAGAGAAGAGAATAGAGGAGAAGAGAGGAGATGATAGGAGAGAAGAGAAGAGAGGAGATGACAGGAG